>CM059874.1:12704019-12804019 GCA_030490815.1 Acer saccharum
AGCTTTCACACAAGTTTTGCATTTTTAAGAATATGCAATCATCAATTCATGCTTTTCATGTGAGCATGTTATGAATTTCATGCTTTTTCATTTAGCATTAGCATGTTATTTAAAGAATCATCATGTCATGGAGATAACTATAGATCATTCACATCATACTTCCTATGTAAATCTCCTAGTCCAAAAATGCATGTTTGAACCTAAATATGACATGGATTGTAAACAAGCAAGGTTCACACTTATAGAATTTGAAAACATATCATATGTACAACCAAGCTTACTCAAGCAATCAAAAGAAGAGCATAAGTTATTTCAAATTTTTTGCAAGTTACAAGAATGCAAAATAGCTCTATTTGCTTGAGTTTCCCCATATGGGGTCAATCATAGAACACATCACTCCACAAGACATATCCCAATAGATCTACTAAGAGTTTTAAATCGAGTAGCATCTAAGGGTTTAGTAAATAGGTCGGCAAGTTGATCATTAGTACCTACATGTTTAAGTACTATGCATTTATTTTCAACAAGCTCTCTGATGAAGTGATGGCGGATGTCATATGCTTAGTTCTAGAATGTTGCACCGGATTCTTAGAAATATTAATTGCACTCATATTATCACAAAAGAGAGTGAGAGTACCTTGGTTGAATCCGTAGTCTACTAGCATTTGCTTCATCTATATAAGTTGAGTGCATCCACTCCCCGCGGCTATGTATTCGGCTTCTGCCGTGGACAAGGAAATTGAGTTTTGCTTCTTGCAAAACCAAGACACCAAGTTGTTGCCTAGAAAGAAGCAACCGCCCGATGTGCTCTTCTTATCATCACAATTTCCTGCCCAATCCGCATCACTATATCCTACAAGACTAGGATTAGTGTCAAATGAGTACCAAATCCCATAGTTGGAAGTCCCATTCACAAAGCGAATGACTCTCTTAACTGAAGAGAGATGGGACTCCTTGGGATCGGATTGGTACCTAGCACAAACTTCTACACTAAATGATATATCGGGCCTACTTGCGGTCAAATAGAGCAAGCTCCCTATCATGCCACGATATAAGGTTTGGTCCACACTTTTACCGCTAGCATCCTTGCTTAGCTTCAAAGTGGTGCTCATAGGAGTGTCACAATGTTTGGCTTTTTCAAGACCAAACTTCTTCACTAGGTTTTTGGCATATTTGGCTTGGGTTATGAAAATCCCATCATCTAGTTGCCTAATTTGCAAACCTAGGAAGTAACTAAGCTCACCAACAAGACTCATCTCAAATTCATGAGACATGACATCAACAAATTGTTGGACCTTGTTGTTTTGGTGGAGCCAAACACTATGTCATCAACATATATTTGAGCTATGAAAAGCTCATCATTGTCTCTTTTGATGAATAGTGTCTTGTCAACACTACCTCTTGTGTAGTTATTGTCAATAAGAAATTTAGTGAGGCGCTCATACCAAGCCCTCGGTGCTTGTTTCAACCCATATAGAGCCTTCTTGAGGCGATAGACATGGTTGGGGTGGTGAGCATCCACAAACCCCTTGGGTTGTTCAACAAACACTTCCTCTTGCAAGAAGCCATTGAGGAAGGCACTCTTGACATCCATTTGGTGCAATTTGAACTTGTGCACACAAGAAATGGACAAGAGAAGCCTAATGGACTCTAAACGGGCAACGGGAGCAAAAGTCTCCTCAAAGTCGATACCCTCAATTTGAGAGTACCCTTGTGCTACACGTCTAACCTTGTTCCGCACTATGTTGCCATCCTCATCGGATTTGTTCCTAAATATCCATTTAGTGCCTATGACATTAGTGCTCTTAGGCCTAGGAACTAAAGTCCAAACTTCATTCCTTTCGAATTGGTTTAGCTCTTCTTGCATGGCAAGAACCCAAAACTCATCATTTAAGGCTTCTTCAACCTTTTTGGGTTCAATTTGAGAGGTGTAGCAAGTGTAGCTAATAAGATTAGCAAGTTGACGTCTAGTCCTAACACCTTCATTAACCTCTCTAATGATTTCTTTTTTATAATGGAGTTTCCTAACCCATGGAGCGGGTTCTTTAGAGTCCAAGAGAGAAACTCTATCAATAGGTTTTATGTCATCATTGTTGACATTAGATGTCCCAACATTAGGAGACACCACAACCTTCTCCAAAGGCGAAACATCACTAAAAATAACCTCCTCCTCATGATCATTAGACTTGAGCCTAGTGAATGTACACAAACGAAGTTAAATTGCTTAAAGCATACCTAGAGGGGGTGAATAGGTTTTTACACCTTTTTTCAAACCCTTGAACAAACATTCGTTTGTCCCTCAAGGTAGCCTTACACACAACACATAAGCCAAGAAGACATACATAGACAATACGATGTTACAATCATAAGAGAAATGTCTAAGTATATCAACAAGTCATGTGAGGTAAAATAACAAATAAACATAACAACAAAATAAGCTTGTATTTCATAAGATGTTCAATGTGTTACAAGAGTGAACAAAATGTCACTAAACAAATATTACAATATACAAAAGAATCAAAGATACAAATTGATCTATAGAATGAATACACTAATCACACTATACAAAGACTTGGTTCACAATACATCACAGTGAAAATTATGAATCAAGACAATAAAATATACAATTAAAATATAAGAGAAGAGATAGAAAGAATTAACACAAGGGATTTTTAACGTGGTAAAACCTCCAAGGAGGAAACATCCACGGGTTGAACTACAACCATTGGATACTATATTATTGGAAAGTAAATATAGAACATTCACAAAGTGACCAATCTTTAGCTCACCCAACCTAGTGAAGTCTAAGCCTACCCAACCCTATTGGAAAGTATGAAATCCCTCAATGATGCGGAACCACCATATATTGGACAACACACTCAACCAACATCGATGGTAGATTAGAAATTCCTCAAGAGTGCATACACCTCCCGTGTACCCCGCTCTATCGGACTATGTCTAACCATACGCCTAGGCCTACCAACACAATAGCCAACTCCCTATCCAAGGCACTCTTGCCTCTAAGGAGCCTCCCATGCATGACTATCCGAGTCCTCCCGACTCTAGCCATGACTCCTTGCTTACCTATCCGAGTCATCCCGACTCTAGGCAAGACTTCTTGCTTGGCTATCCGAGTCATCCCGACTCTAACCAAGACTTCATGCCTTTTACAAGGACTTCCTAGTGTGATCATGTGAATGCAAATGATGCAAACATTCAATACAACATAGAACATGTGATCAATACATTCTATGGCACAAATAGACCTAAACATGTGAAAATACAATTAATCAAGTCTAGATGCAAAAATACATGAATAGAAACCTAAGCATGTGAAACACCTAACACATACTCAAAGTCTCATTCACACACATAACACTTGAATCACAAAATGTTCATTAAGTACAAATTCAAGATACTATCAATATACAATCAAAAGCTAGATATATGAGATTAAAATCAATCAATATACTAGACAAAAATATAGAGCAAGGTTTTGAGATTTACATCAATCAAAACCTATATTCTCTAAATCACATAAAAATACACAAATCCTAGATTTCACTAATCAAAGGATCAAATCAAATCTCAAAGTCATTTTAACACAAAATCAATTCAATTAAGTATCAAACAACCTAAGATGCCATTCTAATCACAATACAACTCACAAACAAATGTAAAACCTAGAATCATAAAATCTAGTCAACATAAGTCCACAAATTGAGTTTCAATTAGAATGATAATCAAGCTACCTTTTCAAATAGCTTTTATAAAACAATAACATAGATATAGAAGAAGAAACCCCAAGCAAATGGAAGGTGAAATAACAAGAAATCCCAAGTTGAGACTCAAACTTCGGATTCTGCAGCTGGTGCGAATTTCAGTGTCCAACCACTTGAAATCACGATCAATCAGCCACCAAACCACTTGGAGATGTTAGAGGACTCAATACGAACACTCTCCAACTTGAATCACTCAAATCCGACTCCGGATGAGGAAGATATGGTGTTTTGAAGTTTGGAAAAATTGGAGAGAACTCTAGACGGGAATTCTGAAATTTTCTTCTTGGAAATTCAAATGGAAGAGAGGGGAAGAAATAGGAGGAGAGAGAAGGAGTTTTTCGGCCAATCACGTGGTGCCACATCACCCCCTGGCTGTGGGGGGCGCGTGGCCCACACGGGAGCAGAGGCTGCTCCAGGCCGTGGGGCCCACGGCCTCAACCACGCCAGCCCTTGTGGCCCACGGCCTGGGCTGTCCTCTCGCACGCTCCCTCGGTTCGTCGGCCCGTATCTCGGGCGTCCGAACTCCGAATTCGAATCTGTTTTTGGATTACAAACCGTGACTCTCTCTCGCATGATAACGACTATACAACTTTGAAAAACGGTTGAGAAATCATCTCAGAAATCATTGATGAAGTCAACACAACGTAAGAGAACGTAAAGTGGCATAGTCAACACATTTGGACTCGAAACCTTATGAATGAGTAACCGAAATGACCGGAACTCAATAAGGCATTGAATAAGAACATGTTCAAGTCCTAAACACAAAATACGGAAACATACAAACACAAATACACACACATATGCTAGTTTCCGGACATAGTCCTAGAAAATGCAAAACACAAAGTTTATTAACTAAATGTGAATGCATGAGCATATTTTGCCAAGTGTGTGAAAGTGAAATGTAAATGAAATATAATCATGAAGGGACACACAAGAATGATATGTGTGAGTGTGTGCCTAGCCTTGTAAGAGATAAGAGGACTTAGAATACCTTTGTAGACCGATAATGCCCGAAACTCTTAAAAACCGGCAACTTGAACGAATAATGGTTGAGACGTCCTTCGTCTTCGAAATCCTTCATTTACTAACCACTAAACATTACAAGTAAAACACGTTTTGATATGGAATTAATGCCAACACTAATTATCAACCTAACACCTAGTATCATCAAATACGACATTGGATGATTCCATAACACTTAGAGTTTTTAAATTGAAAACTCTATAGGCTCTACTATTCAAGGCATAGCCAATAAAATACCCTCATCACTCTTAGCATCGAATTTGCCAAGTTGATCACGGTCATTCAAAATGTAGCATTTGCTTCCAAAAGTGTGGAAGTAGCTAACATTTGGCCTCTTGCCTTTCCATAACTCATAGGAGGTGTTTCTAGTACCGGGCCTTAGGAAAACTCTATTTCCTATATAGCAAGCCGTATTGATGGCTTCGGCCCATAGGTTCCTAGGGACATTGTTGCTAAGCAACATCACACGGGCCATCTCTTGAAGGACCCTATTTTTCCTCTCAACAACTCCATTTTGTTGAGGTGTCCTAGGAGCCGAAAACTCATGGGAGATACCTAAACCATTACAAAAGGTTTCAAAGGTAGCATTCTCAAATTCCCTCCCATGGTCACTTCTAATCCGTTTTATGCTTTTAATATTAGAGTTCATCTCATTTTGTATTTTATTACAAAGCATTTTAAACTTATCAAAAGTTTCGGATTTTTCTCTAAGAAAATATGTCCATGTGAACCTAGAGAAATCATCAACACAAACAAAAATGTATCTCTTTCCACCCAAACTTTCGGTTTGCATGGGACCCATGAGGTCCATGTGGAGAAGCTCAAGAGGCTCCTTGGTGGTGAGATACTTACCCTTTTTGTGCATGCTTTTAGTTTGCTTTCCTTGTTGGCAAGGTCCACAAATACCATTGGCTTTCTTCCCAAGCTTAGGGAGGCCACGCACACAATTGAACTTTCCAAGGGTCCGTAGATCCCTAAAGTTCATGTGGCCAAGTCTTTCATGCCACAACTCAATTTGCTCATCCATGGACACATGATTAGATACAATACTAGCTTCAAGACAATAACAATTGTCGCTAGATCTCATGCCCTTCAACAAGGTTTGTCCATCGGGTTTAAGGATAGAGCAATAATCTTTAGAAAACAAGACGGAATATCCTTCATCACTAAGATGTGAAATGCTTATTAAATTGGCTTTCAAGCCATCAACAAATAAAGCATTGGATAAGGAGGGTAATCCGGGAACGGAAATGGTTCCTTTCCCTACAACATTTCTTTTGGATCCATCACCAAAAGTGACATTTCCACCTTCCTCCATAACAAGAGTCTCGAAGAAACTCTTGTTTCCCGTCATGTGCCTAGAGCACCCACTATCCAAATACCAAAAATTAGAAGAATTTGCCTTCAAGGCTATTTGTGCAACATGGCAAACATTTTCATTCTTTCTAATCCACTTAGCAACAATTTTAGCTTTCTTAGTGGTCTTTGGACATGTGCTCTACTATTTCTAGGATCATGCAAATCAATATTTTCATTCCTAGAAACATGCATCTTGGCTCTATTCTTTCTCTTTTCAATCATGCTTTGTTTTCTACACATTTTAATATATTGAAAGCAATTTGGTCTAATATGACCATCACAACCACAAAAGTGACAAATAGGGATGAAAAAAGGAATCATACCTCGTCTTTGTGCACGTATGGGAGCTCGTCCATCTTTGTGGATAAGTGGGTTCAATCCATCTTCGTTGTTGAACCGGTCTAGGTTGCTTCCAAGCTTGAGGTTGCATGATTGGTCTCTTTCCTTTGTGAGCCAATTTGGGAGAGTGTTGGCTTGAGGAACCCTAGGGGGTTGAGCTTGAGATTTCCTTCTTGGCCCCATTTTCACTTGTGCATTAGAACATTGTCCTACTTCTAACTTCTTCCTAGGAGGTTGCACAAATGAAGTTTCTTCGTTCTTCAAGCTCTTGACAAACACTGTCTTGTTAGAGGTTGAGACTTTCTTGCCATCTTCATACCCAAGACCTCTCTTGTCACTTGGACTCTTTCCAACACCAAGTAAATGATCAAGCTTCTTGGTGCTAGAATCTATCCTAGCCAAGGACCCTTTAACTTCAACAAGTTCCCTTTCAAGCCTTCTTCACTTCTCTTGGATAAGTCTAACTCCTCAATTAACTTATCCTCTCTCCTCTTCAATCTTTCCACTTGTTCACTTAAGTGGTCATTGTGAGCCGAAAGTTCAAGGTTCTTTCTCTCAACCTCTCAATCTTTCTTGTGCTTTTAATTGCTAAATCATTGAACTCGGCATGGTATTTAGCAAGCACCTTTTGCTCCACAAATTTCTTTTTGGAACTAGAAGAGGAGTCACTTTCTACTTCACTAGAGTCAATTTCCTCTTGACTCATCTCCTCTTTTTCACTAGCACTTTTGCTCTTGTGAGAAGAGGCAAAAGCTAGGAAGTTAGCCATGAGCTCTTCTTCACTTGAAGACTCATCTTCCTCATTGGAGTCATCACTACTCCCACTCCAAGTGGCGGCCATCACTTTACCCTTCTTCCTTTCATTGTGATTAGCACATTCGGGGGCAAAGTGACCAATCCCACCACATTCAAAGCATCGGACCCCTTTCCTTTCGGTCCTCTCTTGTCTAGGCTCAAACTTCTTGAAGGAACTCTTTTTCTTCAAGTCTTGTCCTCTTGACCCAAATCCCTTCTTCTTCTTGAACCCCATAACCTTGTTGAACCTTTTCACGAATAAGGCAAGGTCTTCATCCGAATCATGCTTTGCCTCCTTTGCATCCTTAGATGCTTTCAAAGCTATTCCTTTAGACTTCTTAGGAGGAGTAGTGGTGCTAGGAGCCTTCCTAGACTCATATGCAAGGAGACGTCCAATTACCTCACTTGGCTTCATATCCATGTAGCCACTATTTTCTTCTATGGCCGTCACCTTTGATTCAAACCTATCGGGAGAGATCTCATAATTTTTTGCTTGACTCTCCTATCCGAATACGGGTCTCCGAGTTGATGGCTTTGATTTACTATGTCCATCAATTTGATTTCGAAGTCATTGAAGCATTCATCCTCTCCCATCCTAAGTAACTCAAATGAGTTTGGAGGACTTGAAGCTTGGACTCCTTCACCACCTCGGTTCCCTCATGTGCAACTTGAAGGATGTCCCATGCCACTTTTGCAATCTGAGTGTTCTGAATAAGCTTGTACTGATTCTCATCCATTGCACACATGATGGCATGCATAGCCTTCCTATTCCACTTAGAAGCCTCAAACTCTTGCGCGTTCCATTGCGCCTTAGGCTTCAAAACTTCTTCTCCTCCACCCCGGGAGTCATCATGGGAGATCATATCCGTCTTCCACCGCCATCCATGCACGGTCATGAATTTGGCATATGTAGGATTCCATCTTCCCTTTCCATTGGGAATAGTTCAATCCGGTAAGAAGTGGAGGCCTTGTGCTAGAAGCACCTTCGTGGCCACCACCATTTCCACCGTTTCCACTCATAGTGTTTATGAATGAATGAAATGAATGCAAATGTATGAATGATCAAAAATCACACAAAATGCAAAACACACCAAAATAAGCAAGGATCACCTATGTATGTCTAGGAACCCGCTCTGATACCAATTGAAACTAATTATAGCACGGTGTGTATAAAACTATCTAGAGGGGGGTGAATAGATTTTACACTTTTTACCCAATTTTTCGTGTTAGTCAAAATTACGAAATTACCCCTAAATAGATAAAGCAATAAATCAAGTAAAATATGCGGAAAATAAATAACACTTGATTTTTACGTGGAAACCCTCACGGGAAAAACCACGGGCTAGTAAGTAAGCCACACTCGAACCTCGAATCCACTAAATGTGTAAACGATTACAACCTAATCCTCGAATCCACTAAATGTGTAAACGATTACAACCTAATCCCGGAAGTAATCACACACCTACCTAATCCCGGTATGAGTGAACCTAGTCCAATTTGCTTGCGATCTAAGCAACCTAATCCCGGAAGCTACACACAAGACTTACTTTCTCTATGAAGAGAATACAACCCTAAGTGAATATATGTGAATATCCAAATGCAACATAGAGCAAGGGAAACCCTATATGCTTATCTAAGATGATTAATATGCAATTAGAACAATCCTAGATATTAAAAACTAAATGACATGTTCAATCAAATAGTTTAGCTAATCAAGATTAAGCACAAAACTTAATTAGCTATCACAATACAACACTCAATACATGTCAACACAGCAATCTCTATTTTGAATATTAGATTTTAATCTAAGAACAAGCAAATAATAAAAGAGATGCCTTGATAAATAAACACTAATTATAAATGATAATAGTGAAGAACATACCAAGGGAAGTGTGTTTGACCAAGACCCATGCAAGTAAACATCCTAACTATGCTAGAAAATGCTTAGATGATATTTTGATGCATATGAAAATGGGTTTTGAGAGTTAAAGACAAGTTCTTGGGGATTTTTCTCTTGAAGATATTTTTGCTCTCTCAAAGTGTGTATGTTTGCCTTGTTGAAAAAAATGAAGAAGAAAGTATATTTATATACAAAAATGAATCAGGTTTAGAAAGAAAAAGAGGCAAAACGCCATCGTATTTAATATATATACAAAGACACAAAGTATAAAACATTAGCAGTTGGCGTGAAGCACTTATAAATATATATTATAATTTATGCATAAGACAAACACAAAAGGAATATACAAATATATATATATATATTAACAAAAGTTAGGTGCAGCACGTATATCTAGAAATTATTATATATATATATATTAACAAACATCAGAGGCGGCACATATATAAATATATCAGACCACTATAATATATATATATATATATTTTAACAAAACAAACAAACAGAATAAAAAGCAAACAAAATAAAAAAGAAAAAGGCATCAGGTGCGTGTTGATGAGGACGTGGGTGCAACGGGGCAAAGAGAGATATTGGGCGTGAGTTATGGCGTGGCCCACGGGGCAAAAAACAAAAGAAAAGCCACACACACAAGCCATCACATGCTTCTCTCTTTGTGTTGCAATCATGACACACAAAGCCTTCAGTCCAGTTCTGAACTCAGAATTCGGAATTCAATTTCGTCTTCGAAAAATTAACCCGAACTCAATTATAAATGAAAAATTATATAACCTTTCAATTTAAGCTCGGAATTGAATTTCGATTTCCGATAAAAACACGGAATGTCCCAAATGTCTCGGAAATCATCCGAAACATATAGACAAGTCTCCGAATCGCTCGGAACTCATCTATGGACAAATCCACACATAAAAATATAACAAAGAAGTGCAAGTGTGATAAGTGACATGTGAAGAGAATGCACACAAATGCAAGTATGCTAAGTGAGTGTGTGCACTAAATCTCTTCATAGAAAAATTAGCACTAAACATATACCTTTGGAGTGCTTAACACTTGCAAGGGCCTTGAGCTTGAACACATTCCTAAGCTACCATTACATGATCCCCACATATGGTTTGATCACGAAATAAGCCAATTAAAAACTACAGGAATCCTTACAAGATTCATGCATTAATTGTGATCAAACATGCAAAGGCATATATCATTATGAAGAATCATCATGCATATCAAGACATATGAAATACATCTTCAAGATTCATCATATTAAATCAAAATATGCCAAACAAACAATAACTTCCCTTATCTCAAACAAATCCTTTATCTCAATAAATGTTATATTTAAAGCTCTCCCTAAGCTCCTTAACCTTATAAAGCAAGAATTCTTTTCTCCCCTTTAAGACAAGAATTCTCCCCCTTGAGACAAAGTCTCAATTAAGCACAAAGAGAAACAATACACTCACATTTGGAATATTTCTCCACACATGGTGAGGTATACATTTTTCCCCCTTTTTGTCAAGGAATACACAAAGGATACAAGAGATAAAGAACGGGATATTAAGCAAACAAATCGTATAGAAAGCGAAAGTTGAATAAACTAAAGCTCCCCCTTAACATATGCTCCACATATTCAACAATTAGATTTGTTCACAAGGGACTATGAATCAACTCGAAGCATGTGAACATATCATAAAAGAGAACAAAGTCTAGCATACTATGCTCCCCCTTGATAAGTGCTCTATCTAAGATCAAGATAGAGTATTGTTCACAACGAGATCCACACAATCACACATTCAAGCAATTAGAGAAAATATTTCATCACTTTTCAAAGTCCAAGAGAGAATCATAGATTTTCATTAATCTCTCAAAATATTCTCACATTGCTAATGAATCAAGCACATAAGCAAAATATGTGTGTGTGTGTGTGAATGCTTCTCACAATATAATAGAAGTAATTGTGACATCAACATGCAAATAATTTCAACACGTATCCATCTAAAGCATTTCCAAAATAGGTCAAACCGATATTCATCCGGTTTTTGCTTTAAAAGAATAGATATCAACATGTGAGCGTGTGTGTGCATGTGACTCGTTTTCCCCTTTCTATTTGTTAACCCGAGCTTTTTCACAATTCTCAACTATACACCAATAAGCCTTTTATTTTTCATTTCTTTTTAGGCTTAGAATCAAAGTTTTTTTTTTGATTTATTTCAACACTTCTTTGATTTTACTAATAAAAACATATACTCCTCATGGCGGCTTTCACTCATCACAATGGCGTAGCCCTTTCCTACATTGGGTGGCTTCACAACCAAGGTGTGTAGCCCTTTCCATGAGGGTGCTCGTTGATTACTATGTAGTGCCGAAGCAAAATGGATACATACCATAGGTCATCTATCATGTACTAAGCAATAAACTTCTAGATGCATCCATTATCTACACATATTCAACCACACATACTAAAAAACTAAAACATATAAGAGAAGCATTAGTGCACTTTTAAAAAAAAAAAAAGATTTTCAAGCTCAAGTGCATGATCTAGAAACAATACAAGTTACTTGTTAAAGATCATTACTTCTCAAGTGAGTAGCTCTTAAAGACAATGATATTCAATTAAAGTTTTGCTCATCAAGCCACTCACAATCACACAAGCATTTCAAGCATCATGTATAAGATCATTGTGAACACATCACTAAAAGATCTTTAGAGAGCAAATGTCAAGGAGAACCATATGAGTGCTATACTAGTTCTATAATATGACATGCTACATGATGTAATGCAAACATAGAGTTGAAAGATGAAAAGCTAGAAAGCAAGCATTAGGATATAGAAATACCTAAGCAAGCTTTTTCATCATATGCAAAGCCTTCGCTCTTTTTATGAGCTCTCTTGGCTTGTTTGTCCTCATGACAACAAGTTGTTGGTGTTTCATCCCAAGAGAATAAAGACTAAGCATTTCAACTCAATCAACAATAAAAATGACTTTCTCCAAAAGTCTTAACATGATTATCACCAAATAGATTTCATGATATGCAACTTCTCAAAAGTTAATCAACGGATTTTGACTATCATAATGATATTTGTGAGGTAGCTAAGTTCATGTCAAGTCGTAGAGAAACAATGCTAGCTAGCTAAGTTACTCAAAACTAAACACTAATCTTAAAGCCAACTCACATGTGCAACTTACACCAACGGTAAGAACACTCACCCTTGACCCATTTGGTCTTGGGTGCACAACCACAAAAACCATCATGATCATTTCTCATGGCAATATAATATCTAGAAGATAAACATCAACCATCTTCTCTATAAAGATATTCTCATGCTATACACAACATTATTGCCAACAACAAAGATATTATCAAGACTAACATATGATCATGTGAAACACTCATATTCACCCAAATCTTCTTGACAATATTCCTTACATGATTATCATTAACAAGCACAAAATTTAACGAGTTATCATGCAAGAAACATACATAGAAGATTTTCTCATCTCACTAACATGCATCTCATTTCCTAGTTTGCAATGTCTAATATACTCATGGCATATATATTTAGTATGCACTACAACATTTCAAAAATTGGCAAACCGAAATACATAAGGAGATGATACTATTTGGGTTAGAGTGTACCGACGGTAAAGGCTCCTTGCTCTTCTTGATTTTGCACTTGACCTTGGAAGATTGGCCTTTGAAATCCTTTTGTTCCTTAGTGACTTGCCTTTAGTTGTAGGAGACTCAACTTGCTCAACTACAAAGCTTAAGTCACTTGAATCTTCATGAAGATCACCAAGCTCTTTGGCCTTCATGATTGCCAACTCCTCTTCCTTGCCTTTGATCATTTCCTACAAGAAATAAAAATTTATTAGCAAAATCATTTATTAAACTATCTAACACAAGAGCATCTTCAACTGTCTTCTTTTCTAGACATTTGATCACTCCATTCTTCACTTCAACTTCCTTCAAAGCTTTATCTCTTTCCTTCTCAAGAGATTGAGCTTTTGTCATCATGTTGAAGTTGGTGGTCTTTGATTTGCAAACTCAAGTGATCATGTCTAGAACGATCATCCTCCGGGAAAACTTCTTCTTCTTTACTTTTGTCACTAACATGTTTTTCAAGCTTATCAACAAATTGTTAGTAGACAAATGAATATAAAACGAGAAGAACCTTTTTCACAAGTAGCTTGGAATCTATTCCATGCCTCTTATGCCATATTTGAATCTTTATAAAGAGCAAGGTGTTTAAAAACTTACACCACTATAAATGGCAAAAAGGTCTAAAAGTTTCAACTTCTCAAAAATAAACCTCATTCATACTTTATGAACATATTGGTTTGGAGAAACTACTCCATTAAATATAAAACACAGAGAAGAGAAATCTTTCATGACAATCCAACCAAGCTTGCTCATCACTAGACATAGCACAGTCTATCATGAGCATTTTCATCAAAACAAACATTTTCCCAATCAACAAAGGAGGACAACCATTACAAACAAAAATAGACTAAAGGATGTTATCATAGTAAATAACCTTGTAGATCCCGAATAACACTAATTGCTTTAAGTGACCCGCTCTGATACCAATTGAAAATACCTACAAGGTTATACTAAACAACCTAGAGGGGGGTGAATAGGTTGACGCACTAGTTTTAAAAACTCTTTCGTGACTTATGTCAAAACCTTGGTGAGCAAACAAATTAACCTTAAACATGATTGTTATGAGAAAAACAATTAACACATGTATGCTCAATTCACCACCCTTAGCCTACAAAACATATACCAACAAACAATGTATCTCATATACAAGATATTCAATTAAGATCAAATTCCACAAGTTGTATTTTGAATATTACAATGTAAGCACACTAAGTAAAACTACTACAACTTGTTAATGAAGGAAATATATTAAAACCAAAACAAAGGATATATGTATTAATATTAATGTTCAATGTATATACAAAATCAATCTAGATATATCTATACAAAAGAATCAAAGAATAAAAGAATTATATTTACACAAATGAATTATATATACAAAAATGATCAAAATGAATATTGATTACAAATCACACTTTACACAATCTTGCTTCCAAATATATCACAAGTGAATATTGTACCACAAGATTAAAACATACACATAAACATATATAAAAGAGAGATAAAAGAATTGACACATGAGATTTTTTAACGTGGTAAAACCTCCAAGGAGGAAACATCCACGGGTTGAAATACAACCATTAGGGTACTATATATATTGGAAAGTAAACATAGAACATTCACAAAGTGACCAATCTTTAGCTCACCCAACCTAGTGAAGTCTAAGCCTACCCAACCCTATTGGAAAGTGTGAAATCCCTCAATGATGCGAAACCACCATATATTGGACGCCACACACAACCAACATCGATGGTAGATTAGAAATTCCTCAAGAGTGCATACACCTCCCGTGTACCCCGCTCTATCGGAGTCTATGTCTAACCATACGCCTAGGCCTACCAATACAATAGCCAACTCCCTATCCAAGGCACTCTTGCCTCTAGGGAGCCTCCCATGCATGACTATCCGAGTCCTCCCGACTCTAGCCATGACTTCTTGCTTGGTTATCCGGACCTCACGTCCTAACCAAGACTTCCTTGCTTGACTATCCGGACACCTTGTCCTAGTCAAGACTTCATGCCTTTTACAAGGACTTCCTAGTGTGATCATGTGAATGCAAATGATGCAAACAATCAATACAACATAGAACATGTAATCAATACATTCTATGGAACACTAGACCTAAACATGTGAGAACACAAGTAAAGTAGTCTAAATGCCAAAACATGAATTAAACCTAGAGCATGTGAAAAACACCTAACACAAAAGCTCCTAGTTTCATTCATACACATAACACTTGAATAAATCATATACATGAAGTACATATTTAAGATGTCATAAACATACAATTAAATGCTAGATATATGAGATTAAAATCAATCAATATTCTAGTCAAAAATATAGAGCAAGGATTTGAGATTTTCATCAATCAAAACCTAGATTTTCTAAATCACAAACAAATACACAAATCCTAGATTTCTTCAATCAAAGGATCAAATCAAATCTCAAGGTCATTTAACACAAAATTAATTCAATTAAGTTCCAAACAACCTAAGATGCCATTCTAATCACAATACAACTCACAAACATATGTAAAACCTAGAATCATAGAATCTAGTTAACATTAGTCCACAAATTGACTTTCAATTAGAATGATAATCAAGCTATCTTTCCAAATAGCTTTTACCAAACATAAACAAAGATATAGAAGAAGAAACCCCAAGCAAATGGAAGGTCAAAAAGCAAGAAATCCCAAAGTTGAGACCATTACCTCGGATTCTGCAGCTGGTTCGGAAATCAGTGTTCAACCACTGGAAATCACGATCAAATAGCCACCAAACCACTTGGAGATGTTAGAGGACTCAAATACGAACTCTCCAACTCGAATCACTCAAATCCGACTCCGGATGAGGAAGATATGGTGTTTTGAAGTTCTGAAAAACTGGAGATAAGTTCTTACGGGAAAACTGATTTTTTTCTTCTTGGTTTTCAAAAATGGAGAGAGAGAGGGAAGAAATAGGAGGAGAGAGAGAGGGTTTTTCGGCCAACCAAGTGGTGCCACGTCACCCCCTGGCCGTGGGGGGCGCGTGGCCCACACGGGAGCAGAGAGTGCTCCAGGCCGTGGGGCCCACAGCCTCATCAACGGCCAGCCCATGTGGCCCACGCCCTGGGCTGTCCTCTCGCACGCTCTCTTGGTTCTTCGACCCGTATCTTGGGCGTCCGAACTCTGATTTCGAATCCGTTTCTGGATTACGAACCATGACTCTCTCACGCATGACGAAAACTATACAACTTTGAAAAACGGTTGAGAAATTATCTCGGAAATCATTGATGAAGTCAACATAACGAAAGAGAACTAAAAGTAGCATAGTCAACTTGTTTGGACTCGAAACCTTATGAATGAGTAACCGAAACGACCGGAACTCAATAAGGCATTAAATAAGAACATGTTCAAGTCCTAAACACAAAATACGGAAACATACAAACACAAAGACACACACATATGCTAGTTTCCGGACATAGTCATAGAAAATGCAAAACACAAAGTTTATCAACTTAATATGAATGCATGAGCATATTTTGCCAAGTGTGTGAAAGTGATATGTAAATGAAATTAAATCATGAAGGAACACACAAGTATGATATGTGTGAGGGTGTGCCTAGCCTTGTAAGAGATAAGAGGTCCTTGAATACCTTTGTCGACCAATAATGCCCGAATCTCTTAAAAGCCAGCTTCTTGAATGAGTTGTGGATGAGACGTCCTTCGTCTTCAAAATTCTTCAATTACTAACCACTAAACATTACAAGATAAACACGTTTTGATATGGAATTAATGCCAACACTAATTATCAACCTTACATGGATACTGGGTACCAAGTGTCGGGTACTGAGTATCAGGTGCAGGGTACCGGGTACCAAGTACGATGTACGGGGTACTAGGTGCGGGGTACTAAGTACCAAGTGCGGGGTACCGGGTACCAAGTACGGGGTACAGGGTACCAGGTGCGGGGTACCGGGATACCAATGTGGCACGACATCAAGATACTATGTATCATGGATCATGCGGTAGCGGGGTACTGGGATAGTGTGGTAGCAGGATCCTGGGTTCATTCTTTCAACAATCAAATGACCAAAACATGGATGGAAAATTCTTCTTTGGACCCCTGCCAAAAAAGGCGGTTAACAGGTGTAAAAATCTATTCACCCCTAGGTATGCTTTAAACAATTTAACTACATTTATATACTTTCAATGACTCTTATAATCAAACAAGAGTAAATACCACCTTATGGGTCTGATAAGGACTGGATAATAAGTAGTTATTGAATCATGATTTATGATAAATCAAAATTACCCATTAGGCATAAGGACAATCCTAAGGAATAAAATAATTAATAATGCAACGGTCAAAAGGCATTTTAATTATTGGTATTTTTCATGAGGATACATATTTCACATAATTTCTTAGGGTAAAAATATTTAATATATTTTATTTTAATTCAAGAGTGCAATTTCAGTTTCTTAGTGGACTAAACTAAAATAATATATTTCGGCTAAATTAATTAAGAGTTAATTGATACTTGGGCCAAATACATTAGAGATTGTAATTAAAATAACCCGTGGATCTCCAAACTTCACAAGTTAAATTAGATCATCAAAAAGAAACCTATTGGTGTAAGTTCCTCGAGTTTGATTGGCTTATTTCGGTGCCAAATTACAGTTGGGGTTTGAAATGTAAGCTTAGGTGTTGGTGATCAAGCTCAAAGGCACTTCTCAAGACCTCAAGTTGATAAGCACTTCAAGGTATATCTTGTGCTTAGTTTTCATTAAAGAGATCTAGTTGCACACACACATTTCTCATGCTTGCATATAAACTTATTGTTCCTGTGTGCATTCTCTACACATTTCACACTTGCACTTCTTTGTTGTATCTTGTTAGTGTGCCTAGTAATTCGTTTCCCGAAGTTTGTTCAGAAACGTCCGTGCATGCACGTTAGTGTGCTTAGTCTAGCGCAAGGATCACCTTAGGAGAATGTTCTTGGCTTCTCCTTTGGTTTCACCACAATTGGTGAAGCTGTACTTTGATAGGTGGCCATGACCGCCGAATGAAACAGCCGTTCAATTCCAGTAGCCTCTGGAATGATTATGTGATTATGTGGTTATGATTGGCGGCCATAACCGCCGTTCAAAACCGCCATTCAGACCTGATCAATTTTTATCACTCGGGATTATTTCTGCGGTTGTGATTGACGGTTATGAAACCGTCGAATGAAACCGCCGTTGATTCCCTATTCCTCTCGGGTTCAATTCGATGGTTGGATCAACGGTTGGTGGCCACCGAATGAAACCGCCGATTGGCGCGTTTCAGGGGAAAACTTGTCTATTCACCAAGCCTTTTGTTGCTCTCTATAAATACACCATTATGTCACTTTCTTTCACTCAACTCTAAAGAATCCTAAAGAGATATTGAGAGAGACTTGAGAGAAAAATCATAAAGATTGCATCTTTATTTCTCTAAACACATTTCCATATGCATAAATCATCATCTAAGCATCATCTAGGATCATCAAATATGTGCTAATGCATGGGTCTTCTTCAACACATATGTTATGGTAAGTTGAACACTAATTTCTTGTTTTTACTTAGCAATTTATCTCATTTATAACTTGTATGCTCTTAGATTAATTTCTACTTACAAGACTGAGATTATGTGTTGAATGTTTGAGTGTTGTATTGTGATAGCTATAACCTAGGATTGCTTATCTTATATAGCTATGTTTTATGCCATGATATATAGCAATTAATATCTATGATTGATTTAATTGTCATCTTATAATCCTAGATAAGCATTTAGTGTAACCTAGCATTAATTGCATATTTGGATATCTTTGCATATTCACATAGGTTGTTTAATCTCTTCATTGAGAAGTATGTCTTAAGGCTAAGGTTGCTTAGGCCACAAGCAAATTGATTTAGGGTTGCTAGAGATGCACATTTGGGGAATAGGGATGGATATAGGTCCCCCCCCATCCCCAATTCCTTATTTTCCCCGTTTTTCTCTAGTTCCCCCGATTCCCTCGTTTCCCCGTTTCCCCATTTGACTAAAAATTACAAATTAAACTAAAAAAACCAAACATTCCATTACAAATACAAAATAAAATTCATTAGTGCATTTTATATAAAATGTGTATAGATACTTAGGGAGTTAGGGTTTTCAAAGAATAAAAAATAAAAATAAAAATATATATTATAATTATATTTATATATGGAGATGCGCCCCCCCCCCCCCCCCCCCCCCCCCCCCCCCCACCCCCCCCATCCCTATTTCAATTTGGGGATGATTTTCATCCCCATCCCCTCCCCCCCAATCCCCATCCCCATCCCCATCTCAATATAATTGTGGGGAAAATGGGAAAATGGGGAAATGGGGAAATGGGGAAATGGAGGGGTCCCCCCATCCCCATCCCCATTTCAATTTGGGGATGATTTTCATCCCCATCCCATCCCCATCCCCCCCCCCCCCCCCCCCCCCCCCCCCCCCCAATTTCCCTATTTTTCCAAAAAAAAAAAAAAAAAAAAAAAAATCCCCCAAATGGGAATGGGGACGCAGGGAATTGGGACCCTAGGGAAAAAATGTGCATCTCTAAGTGTTACTATTAAAGGCCTGTGGGTAGTGGATGTGGATTAGTGACCGTGTAGGGTTTGACGTGGTCAACCTAGGTTGTGAACACTTTTACAAATAGTGATTTTGAGGATCGTGTGTGGCGCACATAACAGCCTATGGTTTTTCCTTATTGAAAGTTTCCACATAAAAATCAAAGTGTCATTTAAATTCCGCACTTTACACTTGATTTATTGTATTGATTATATTGGGGTTATTTTCATAAGAGTAATTATACATACAACATCGGTTGTATGTAGAATTACTCTTTTCGTAAAATTGACTAATTGCGAAAATTTGATAATAACCGGATTAAAATCTATTCACCCCTCTCTAGATAGTTTTATACACACAGCGTAATATTTGTTTCAATTGGCATGAGCTCAAATGTTGGGTTCTAAGACAAAGACCCATCTTACTTATTTTATTTTATTTCCTATTAGGAATGGAAAATAAATCAAAATAGGATTTTGATGGAAAAATAAATAAAATAAAATAAAAAAGGAAAAGACTTCTAATAAGATTAGACTTACTAAATCATAATATGATTTGTGATTCTTATGTCCTATGAGAAAACAAATTATTCTTTTCTAAACCTATAAATAGGTGATGTTATTGGTAAATTTGATGAACTGACAGGTTAGCATTTTTATCGGAAAAAACGATAATCAAATTTGCCATATTACTAGAGTCAGCTAGATGAAACCAATTATAGTTGACCAAGGCTCAACTTTTGGCTCCAGCAAGATCCGGCTGGGTTCATTAGATCGATCGGGTAGAGATAAAATGGTTAGGTTCATCTAACCGATCGGATAAAAAACCTGGTCAGGCTAAACGACTAATCGGATAAAAAAGGCACTGGTCAGGTTAAGTAACTGATCGGGTAAAGAAGACCCGGTCACCCGGTCGGGTTAGATAACCAGTCGACCAATAATGTGTGGAAGATAGTAACTCTGAGTCAACCATGACTCAAATACGAAGAGGAAGAATCTTACTCAAACAAGGAACCATGAAAATACACTCCAATAAGGAAACAAATTACTCTTCATATGCATGGACGTTTCCGAACAATATTCAGGAAACAAATTACTAGACATACTAACACACAACCAAATATAACAACAAAGTGTAAGTGTGAAATGTGACATGTGAAGAGGATGCACACAAAAGTAAAGCATACATATGCAAATATTATAAGTGTGTGTGTGCAACTAGATCTCTTCAATGAAAACTAAGCACTAAAGATATACCTTTGGAGTGCTTATCATCTTGAGGTCTTGATAGGGCCTTTGAGCTTGATCATCATTCACCCAAGCTACCCTTACAATTTAAACCCCAATTTTGGTTTGTCACCAAAATAAGCCAATCAAACATTGATGAACTTACAATGTCAACTTTGTGAATTTTGGTTGATGTGTGTACTTTCTAATTTATTGCTTGCAATTCCATTTATAGGACCGAGTTTTCAGGAATTATGTTTTAAAATACATCATGTGCAATCACTTTGAAATCCATGACATTAACTCATATTTGCATATGTATCTTGAGTGAAGCTTAGGAATCTAAGAGAAGAAATGAGAGAATCTGATACGGATTAGATGTCAAGGCGAATTACATTCTAAACCGAATTGTACATTTGCTTTGAAGCTTTGGCATTTTGAATGTAGGATCGCACTGCGTGCAATCATATCTGGAGTAGCATGCTCTTAATCTTTACTTAGAATTTCTTACATGAATGAGTCCTCGCTAGTGCATCATTGTTTTAATCTCTTCATTTTGGTTTTGCATGCAAATTAATGGATAGTAAATCCTTACTAAGATGAGTTAGAACTTTATTGAAAATCTTTGAAATGGCTTGATGCATGTCTCTGGGGTTGATTTGTGATTGTTTTGCTTGAAGACTAGATGTCAAGATAGGTTTATGGTATTTGATCGCACCAAAATTGGTATGATTTTGACCCTCATTTCCTTATCTTTATGCTTGATTCTTAGGCATTTCCCCGTGTTTTAACTAAGTTAATAAAGTGTTTCAGGTTTATTTGTGCCACAAAGGCATTTGTGAAGAAGGAGATGGATTTGGTACAAAAAGTGCAATAAAGTGTGAAAAACAGGGCATTGTCGCCCTTGATGGTGTCGCCCTTAGGTACAACACCACAGAAGGCATGAAGAAATGAAGACTCAAGCCAAGGAGTTGTTGCGGAACTGTCGTTGTGGCGACATAACCATAATAGAGAGTTGAAAATCCTAGAAATCAATCAGGTATGGCGTTGCGGTGGAATGTCGCTCTTGAGCCACAACCGCGATAGAGAAGATAAAACCCAAGAAATCAATCAGGTCTTGTGGCGCTGTTTGTGTTGTAATGTGACCAAACAGCGATCACTCTTAGAATATCAGATCTTTTTGTCGCCTTTCCAATGTCGCTGTCGTCACAATCGCGAAAAAGATGAGAATCAACCGTGACAACCAAATCAAAGAATGTGTAACCGTCTATCGCGGTGGCGTTGCTGTCTCCAAAACTACAAAAACGTAACCGCGACACTTGCCACATCAGATTTTTAGCAGTTAACAGTATAAATCCGAGAGCCACTATAAGTATTCTTCTTCTCCAAGTTGAAGAGAAGTTCCAAGCATGAAATACTGATATTTAGACTAGCATTCTCTCCTTCATACTTCACACATTCAACTTCCTCCATTTCCAATCTTGTACTACCCTTTCCATCCAAAAACTCAACATCAAATCTTGATTACTTCACCCAACCATTCCTTTCTTCCTATTCTCTACATCTCCTTTCCTTTGTCACTTTCCATTAGATATCCACCCATATAGACACATCCTCATCTACCATTATTTGCATTAGGAGCATCAAAAGAATGAAGGATCAAGCACTACAAAAGGAGACCTAATGGTGATTTCCTAATCTATTACTTCTTTGCTATTTGATTATAACTATGTGTAACTAAACCCCTATTCTAGGGGATAGATGTGAGGAACATTTGGATTTGGGTTTTGCTTAAGCTATATTGTATTTGAATCTCTATTTGTGTTCTATTCATTTGATAACTAGATCCTATTCATTATAAGATTGGCATTGTATACCAACTAGTTGATTATACTCTTGTTTAGGATAATTTGTTATGCAATTAATCTTGGATTGACACCTTTGATTGATTAGGAACATAGTGAATATGATAGATTATTGGAGGGTATATCAACCATAATAATATAAGCCTTGATTTGTAACAAACCAATCCCATCTTGACCCCTCTCCTTAATCGGTTAGGCATTTTGGTAGGAAGTTGTTTAGACTTCGTAGTGACAACCTAAACACATCTAAGAATACAAATGGTTAACAAGTATGAGATTGGTTCATTAAAGTAGCTTGAAAAGCATTGCCTATAATCCACTTGCAACTCCATCATTTCCCTAGTATTCCTCTTAATTGTTTACATCCCATTATTCTTATCAAAGATTGTTTAGCATTCTATTTTTCCTATCACATTTTGTTACATTTACTTTACATGCATGTTTGATGGTTTCTCAAACCATATACTATCCAAATTTACTATGATTTACTTTATTGCATTATAGAATAGTTAATCAATCCAACATATTACTCTAATTCCCTATGGAACGAATTTTTGCTTACCATTTTACTAAATTTTACATCCTAAGAGGATTCCTAAGCGGTTTAAACATGGTTTTCAAATGATCACATAAATACATTGTTTTGTTGTGCACAAACGGCCACATCATCAGGTTACAAAACTCATATATTAATTTTGCAATCTCCAGGTTGAAATAAAATATTGAGTTGTAAGTAAATCACTCTTCTGAAGATCTCTTTACTTATATACAATTGTACTGATAATGTGCTGTAAAACAGAATCATAAATATGTAAATAAACTTACAAATGGATAGAAGATGGAGAAAAGAAATAATACTGCTATACATCATATACATCAAACGTTGGATTTCATATATTGATTTTAGATTGTAATTACAATAGCAATGGAATCTTTATATATAGTGTTCAAGAACCAATGGAAAGAAGACATCCAAGTCGAGGTGACCGCGGTTCAGTTCAAATCGAAACCGGCATTGTTGGAACTGAATTGAAACCAGAACCAGAACCATTAAGTTTTCGGTTTCGATTCATGATTTTACAGAACCATGGACGAACTGGCGGTTGTTCCTTTAAATAATATTAAAAAAAAATCAAAAACAAACAAGGTTGATGTGGATTTGTGATTGTGGATCTCTACCACGACCACCATCCATTATTCCAATCTAGATCATCTTCACAAACCCTTCATCGAATCTCCACTCCAACACCCAAACACAAACTCAAATATCTTTCAATCCCAAACACAAATTGAATTCCAAAACACAAACCCCCAATTTTGAAACCTAACCCTAAATTGAAACCCTTTCAATTGGACAGCCCTAATTCTTCAATCCAAACATAGATTTGTTCAAAAAAGAAAAGATAAAAAGAAATAAAGAAAAAAAAAAAAGGAAGAGGAGGGGAGAAGGCTGGAGTGGATTTGGTGAGTGAGTTGGAGCGGGTTTGTTGGAAATACACCATTGTTGGAGGCTTAGAGCTTCGAAGTTCACAAAGAGAGAGGTTGAGACTTGAGATTGAGAGAGAGAGGTTTGGTGTGGGTTGTGGGGTTTGAAGGAAATGATTTAATGAAGTGAATTAGTGATGACTGATGAACTGTGTAAGGTATTTTAAGTTTTAAGTTTTAAAGTGTATTTTTTAATAAAAACAAAAACAAAAAAGAGGAACCAAACTGATTGCAACTAGGAACCGGGACCAAAATCGAAACCGGGTGAATCGAAACCGTCCCCCGGTTCTGGTTTCAATTCCAATTCCGATTCTAGTTCCAACCGGAATAATCGGAATTGGAATCGCCGGTTCCGAATCAAAACCGAACCGAACTGGAACCTTGGCCACCTCTACATCCAAGGTGCCAACAACCATCATTAGTAAAAGATGATAAGCCTCCACGTGCACCCATAACAAAGGATGAGGTGGAATTCCACTCATACAAGTGGTGGAGTGGTGTAAATCCACACAATTTCACAACATTTTTTATAAGGGCAATTACTAATTAGGTCCTAAACTTTTTTTAAAATTCTAAGTTGTTTGCGACTTTTACAAAAGTGACCAAATAAGTCCCTTTAACTCAGTTCTGATAGTCAACTTTAAATGTGTAGGGGTAAAATTGTACTTTATTCCTAAACAATATAATAATGACACATGTACGGTTTGTTTTTTTTTTTTTTAACATACGTATATTTTTGTTTATTTTATTCGTGTGTTGTGATTTTTAAATAATTTTGACAACAATGCTTGTATAGTATTAACAAAAAAAAAAAAATTATATAAAAATGGTAAAAAAATAAACTGGGAATGAATGTTAACTTTGTTTATAAAATAAGAATATAATTGACATTGTCTTATTAAAAAAAATTTAGATTTTTTAAGAAAATTTTAATTAAAAAAGGTACAAGTGGTGTTTCATTAATAATATTTTTGGATTTTATTGTAATTATAATAGTGAATATAATGCACAAAAGACAAAACAACTTTGTTTTAATATGACAAATAAAGGGTATTTACGTACTTTAGCAAAAATTGTTAAAGTTAACTGTTATATTTAACACCATTAAATCGTTAGAGGGACCAATTTGGCCAATTCTAAAAAAGAGGGACTAATTTGGCACTTGGAGAAAATGTAAGCACCAATTAATTTGGTCACTTTTGTAAAAATCGTAAACAACTTGGAATTTGGAAAAAAAATCCAAAACCTAATTGGTAATTGCTCTTTTTATAATTTATATATATATATATATATATATATTTGATATATAACCACTACCGGGACCAGCGAGAATAGATTCTACAAGCACAGCCCGGAATACTACTCTCACTATCGGGAAGAGGATACATGTGGAATACCGCTACTCTCACAATTGGAGAGAGGAGAGCTCCCAGAACCGGGAGAGAGCAACCCACACTTGGGATTTAAAGGTCAAGGTAGGACAAAGAATATATATACAAATGTATGCACTCACATGGCTTTGAACCGTGGTGGTGGAGGCTCCCAGGGAGCGTCCAGCCATATTGGCAAGAGGCCAAGTGTGTAATTTATATATAACTATTTTTGATAATTTTCAACGGTAAAAATCAAACTATTGTATGTGACCAATAACAAAATTTTATGGGGAATTGCACAAACATCCCCTGAGGTTTGATAAAATTGCACGAATATGGCAATTTTGACCATATATACACAAACTTTCCTCAACATTTGAAAATTGTTACACAAACATCCCCTACTGTTAGATGGATCCGTTAGTCAATGGTTAAATGTGTTAAAAGTAAAAAATACCCTATATTTTTATTTTAAACATTATTAAAAATTCAAAAATAAGATAAATAAATATTAAAAATCTTTTAGAAAATATGAATGTATCTTAAATCAGAAAGTTGGAAAAAAATTCATCTTAAAAAAAAAAAAATTGTTTGTGCAATTCCCCCTTGATTTTAAATAAATTTAAAATTTAAAAATTATTTATTATTAAATTGTTTTAAAAACTATTTTTTTATTTGTAAAGATGATTTATTTTTCCCAGGTTTTAGATTTAAGATACATTCATGTTATCGATGTTTTAAAAATATTTTTTATCTTATTTTTTAATTTTTTTAGTTTATTTAAAATAAAAATAAATGGTATTTTAGACTTTTTACACTGTTGACCATTGACTAACAGATTTATTTAACGGCAGGAGATGTTTGTGCAACAATTTTCAAATTTTGAGGGAAGTTTGTGTGTATATAGCCAAAGCTGCCATATCTATGCAATTTCATCAAATATCGAGGAATGTTTGTACAATTCCCCCCAAAATTTTATAATTTTATACTGTTAAATTTGACATTATTTTAAAATAAAATTAATATAATAATCAACCACTTCTTGATGACACGTGTACCGCTTCCATCAGTATATATGAATTATCAGTCACAATTCTCAAAACAGCTTCACTCTCCATACCTTTTTAATGGCCTTATCTTCTCCATACTCTCTCAATCTCACTGCCTCTCAACTCTCACTCCCAAAACTCTTCCTTTCAAACCCATCTCTCCTTCACTTACCCACCAAATTCAACAACAAAAACAACAGCTACAATCTCCTCTCATCATCAACCACCAATAATAATAATGAGAAATGGAGAGCCGAAGTTTCTTTCTTTCCTGCTTTTTTAAACAAAGGCAAAGATGCTAAGCTTCTCAAGGAAGAGCTTCTTGACGCCATTGCTCCGCTCGATCGTGGCGCTGAGGCCAACCCAGATGACCAGCAAACAGTTGATCAGGTTGCTCTTAATTTCTCCTTTTACCATTATTGTGTTCTTGAGACATTGTATTGTATTTTTAAAATTTTAAAATTTTATTTATTTATTTATTATTATTATTTTTTTTTTGTATTTAAGATTGTAGCTAAAAGTTAACCATGATATGTATATTTATTTATTTATGGCATTTTGCACTGCGGATCCCATTAAATTTAAACTAAAACCCTCCTCTAGACACTGATTTAAGTGGGATTTGAACCCAAAACCTCTTACATAGTTGTAGAGATTTTGCCACCTGAATTAGCTAGTACCCACTTGCATTTGCGTTTATACGTGGCCTTGGATGTGTTAGAATGCTTAAATGATGCTGTTTGAGTTCTTATGTCAAATTGTTACATAAGAATTGTTATGTCATACTGGACTACTAGTGTAATCTTTTTTAGTGTTTAAGCATGTTTGAAATGTGTTGATTCTAAATAGATAGCCTGCAAACTTGAACAAGTTAATCCAACAAAGGAGCCACTGAAATCGGATTTGCTAAATGGGAAATGGGAGCTTATATACACTACTTCACAATCAATTTTGCAGACCCAGGTAAATGAAAATTTCATTTAATTTCTTATGCTTTCAGTTATAGTTATTTGTACCATTCAAGATGCATGTGAAATATCTCAAGACTTATGATGTATATTTGTATACATGGTGTAAAGAAAAATGAAATGTCAACAGAGTATCTTAGTAAAGATCAATCTAGAGATCATTTCGATTCCATTTGTAATGAGGATTCAGAATTTCGCACATTGATCAATCAAAGAGAGATTCAACAACTAAAAGATTAACTTTTTGAAATGATAATTGTTTGATCGTTTTTATATATAGATATAAATATGTGACAACTGTTGGCTCTTATCTTTTATTTTGATCTTTCATTGGTCTTATTATATGGTTCTGATGACTTTCAAATAATTTGCTTTCTCTAGGATAAAGAGAAGGAACACTTGTTAAAAAATTGTGGTTTTATATTATTTGTTGTTTCTATAAATGAATTAACCCAAATAGTGCTGTGACAGAGGCCAAAATTTTTAAGATCCACCACAAACTACCAAGCAATCAATGTGGATACACTCAGGGCCCAAAATATGGAATCTTGGCCTTTCTTCAATCAGGTAATGTTTAAAAATTCCATCTAAAGGTTATTCAACTTATTTATAATTTGCCCCCAGGGGCGTAGCTCAACTGTTAGATGGACGAGCTTAGGGCTTGGGCAAATGACTCCCAAGTCACAGCTCGAATCCTACCAATGGATAAAAGCTTCAAAAAATACCTGGTCTAAATAAGTGGATAGATAGATACCGTCAAAAAAATAAAAATAAAAAATAAAAACTTATTTATTTGACTTTTATTTATTGAGAGAAGCAATTCTGCTGTGTGCAAACCTACGTATTTGCCATTTACTGAATTTGTTTGTTTCTAATTAAAGCTTATATGTTTTATGCTGTGCCACTGCAATAAGCCAATAATGATCATCGCAAAGGTGACGTGGCTCTGATTATGTTGAAAATTTTTAGTTGTTATTGCTCAAATGCATATTAAGAAACCGTGAATCAATAAAAGTAAATTCTGGGTAAATTATTTGGTGACATCTCCGATCCTCTTAACCATTATCTTATTATAGATGTAAATGCGTTTTTGGTTCTCTACTAATTTCTATTATCTACATCTGCTACAAGAACCATTTGACAAAGTGGCTATGTTCGAACAAATAATGTTATAGGAACTGATAGTTGATTTTAATTTGCTATCTGCTCTATACATAAATTACAGGCCATGCTGAACCAAAATGGTTCAGTTTGTCCTTGCACATGTAATAATGCTGCTAATTCAGATTTGTGTTGGCTTATACAATACTTGCAGCTGAGCAATACATTCCAAGCTCCATAAGTTCCCATTTTCAAACTAGCTTTTGATTTTTTTTTTTTATCTTGTATTCTGTCATGCTGGTGTTGCATCAAGTACTTGAAATCATCTACTAATTCACTGTTGCACAACGAGTACATTTTTCAATAACTATAGGATCGGATTTGCCTATCAAATTGACATTTGTACTTTGTAGGTTACTGCGGATTTGACGCCTTTAAATTCAAGAAAAGTGGCCGTAAAATTCGATTATTTCAAGATCGCAGGTCTGGTAAGTGTTCTTGTTCTTACTGGTACTAGAATCAAGTAATTATTTGCTAATCTTGGAGCATCATGCCACAATTTTTTTTTTTTTTTTGAAATATTACAATAATTTGGGGTTTGGTGAATCCCAAGCATAAATTTAATCAGTAGAAGTAGAACTCTATTTTATGCGAATAAGGAGCAAATCCTCTGGAAATAATGAATACTTACTTCTACCTTAGTATGTTCTTATAAATGCATAAATTGTCCTTTAAGAGAGGATGAAATTGAAAACGTATCATGAACTAATTTTATGAAACTGATTGAAAAACTTAGGAAACCTAAATTGTTTAATCTCATTGAAAAATTCGTTAAAAAACTTGTTGCAACTTAGTAAAGGCTTGTCATAAAATCTATCAAAAAAACTAGTTAAACTTGGATAAAGAGCACTGTAGGTAACAGCATAGGTTTTCTTTCTGAAAGTCCTAACACTGAAGAGGTCAGCTGTGAAGTATTTACTGCCATTGTCAAATTTTCAAGTAGCATAATACTTGATATATACCTTTCTTTTGTGTTTTTGTTTTCATAATTTTAAATTTTAATTAGACGGAAATATGAAAACAGGAAAATATTTTAAAATAATTGAAATTGAACAGAATATAATGATTGATTTGAACATTTCATAGTGAATAGATAATTAGTGACACAAATTTTAAGTTTTTATTCCAGGTTATAATATTATATTTCCAAGTGACTGTCTAGTGGTTTGCTTCTAGATTGAATTATTTTATGTAATTTATGGTTTGCAGGTACCAATCAAGGCACCGGGAAGAGCTCGTGGTGAACTAGAAATTACTTATTTGGACGAAGAATTGCGGTGAGTTGATATCTGAAAATTTCTAGTCAATAAACTTGAAACTCTTCCTAAAATAACTATAGAAATTTGTATATTCTTTTTTCATTTGTCCATTGCTATTCAAATACCTGAACAGAATAAAAGTATAGATAATTTCTTTGAACTTGGTGAAAATTAGGAGATAGATCTAGACATACCATTTTAATACATAGAAACGATGTCATACTTGTCCATAATTTCATTATATGCTCGTTCTATGAAGCACGGACACGTTTTTCTAGAGGGCAGTCACGTGTCGGACACGGACACGGACACGCGTTGGACACGCGTGGGACACGTGTCGGACATGTGATTTGCCGTATCCGTTGACTTTCCGACGAGTAGACTCTTCGACACGGCACGGACACGGAGAAGACACGGGGAGGACACGCCTAGGACACGTTTGGGGCACTTTTATAATTATTTTTGTAAAAAACGGGGTTAGTTTTATAATTTTAAAAAAATTTGGAGACGAATCATAAATTTATAAAATAACCCTAGGGTTTCTAGAAGGCTCTTTACCCTTTACTCTTTAGTTCTTTTCATCTGTTTCTCTCAAAACTCAAAATACAAAAATGAATTGAAGAAGAGAACTGAAGATTCTTAGTGAAGAAGAACTGAGAAGAGAACGAAATCAAAAACAAAATAACTTACTGAAGAAGAAGAAGAAGAGCTGACGGCTGCTACCAAGCTACGAGATAGAGAAGTTGAGAAGAAGTGAAGGACTGAAGAAGAAGAGAAGAGGAAGAAGAAGTAAGGAAAGGAAAGACCAAAGAGGAAGAAGAAGTACCTGCTCGGCTGCTCACCTCTGACCGGCGATCGACAATTATGTGACACAGTGACAATTATTTGGACTTTTGAAGCATTTGTTTTAGATGTTCTGTTATATTTATATTTGTACTTATAACTTTTTGAGTTTTGACTTTGGAATGAATTATGTTTTCAGTTTTTCATATTTATATTTTTTTAAAAATATAAATATATATTATTTTAATTGGCGTATCCTGCCGTGGTCGTGTCCGTGTCCTAGTTTTTTAAGATTTGCCGTATCCCCGTATCGCGTCGTGTCGTGTCGCCGTGGCCGTGTCCGTGTCCGTGTTCGTGTCCGTTAGCTCGTGACCTTCTTCAAATGCATTATATTATGACCCGGAAAAGTATTATTGTGACATGGTGCATTCATTTCTGTAAAAGAAAAGAAAATGTCCTGAAACATGATCAATGTGATTTGTAGTAACATAATTCACCAAGTCTCGAGCGTAAAACGAATTTGTTTTCATGGATTCATACAGATATTATCTTGTATTGATGTTGATATGCTTTGGGTATAGATAAATTCTCACTCGCTGATCCAAACATTAACATAATTGAAATTTCGGGTCGGGAATATGGCTATGATATCATGCTAGAGAACTTAATCCCACTAGCTTAAATTAATAGATAGAGACATAATCAAAAACCCTAAACTAAAGAGATTTTGGAATGTCGGAGGATTTGTGGAATGGAACCAAAACTTTTGAAAGAAAGAAAGCCTCGTAAGCAGTGGGATTTTAGCTTTGGGCGAATGGGCGGTCAAGACAATAACTAATATTTGTAGGGGGTCATTCTACAGTTGTAATAGACAAGGCTCTCGCGACTTGTTATTAGAACCTTTTCATATCGAAATTTTCGATTGCTCTATGAACTTGAAAAAGATAGAAAAAACGTGAATAAAAAGCTTTGAACCGTAAATGAGGCAGTTCGAACTCTGGTTTGAGCTATTTTTTGGCCTTATGTTGCTTAGGCTGAGCGTGAGTTAGGATTAGAAACAAAAAGACTTTGAAAATGTAAATGTTTCGTGGATGATTGAGCTTTTTAGGTTAAGTGATGGATTTCCAATGATCAGAAAATATTTTGGCCACGTTTTGGCACACGTGAGCTTTTTTCAATCCAGAGAAATTATAATCCCTCTCTGGTGAGAGGGTGGTTGTATTTATAGGCTTCTTAGAGGTGGTTTTGTGGAGGATTGAATCTTCTCTTTTTTCTCCAGATTTTTAGGGATTCACTATTTGAATCTCAATCCAACTTCTGCTTCTGTTGTTATCTGATAACAACTGAAGATAGACTTAGTCAAAGCAGTTATATCTCAGTTTGACAGGTTCATGGGTTAACCCATAACACATGGGCTTGACCTATATTAAACGCTGGGCTTGTTGTAGGATCAAAGGTTGGGCCTAAGGCTTGAATACTTCGTGCTTAGAGAGTAAGGGGACAAATTGTGGTAGCCAAAACAGTTTGTGAGGATGATGGGGAGTCAAGCACTCGCATGCTTTGGGGAATGGAAACGTCAACCGATGGGATTGGGTTGGTTCAATTCCCTAGGGCTGATGTGGTGCTTCGTTTTTGGCACATTTCTCCTAACAAGTTGAATTTCAAATTAACTTAGCGGTTACCCTAGTTAAAATGTAACCATAGCGGTTGCAGCATATGGCAACCATGGTAAAAACGTGAGGTTGTTAACCGGCCCCTTCCACTCTTGTTTTCTTAGTCTTGAAGCAAAGATACCAAGACATTTTTCTCTGCAAATCTTCCATCAAACTGATTCGCTTTATTGAGCAGCTGATCGAGCAAGTTCATCTCGAAATCTTTTCAAGGAAATCTTTTCAAGGGAAAAACTTCCTTTTGCTATCTTTTATTTTTGCAAGACTTACTTTCTTTGCAAGAAATCAGCAATATTAATCTAGGGAAATATTTTAACTGAAAATTTGCTTGTGTTCTTCGTTTGTTCTTCATGTTTCACGCCAAAAATTGATTCAATTTCCTTGTTTAGATCCATTTGGGAAGTGGATAGCACGACTAAATAAGTTAGAGACCTTACTGTTAGGTCCTCGTAGAACCCTAGAGTGAGGGTCTTTCGAATTTGATTTGCTTAGGTTTTGTTGAGTCAACCTAGACTTTATAGGAATCTTTCGGATCCTAAGCTCGAATCAAATTAGTCTAAGACCTTTAGCTTAGGAGATAAAGCTATGGAGGCTGAGTCTGACTCAAGAGTTGTCGAGCGGCGAGTTATTGTAGCTACATCGCTAAGGCAAGTAGATGTAGACCCAGATAGGTTAGACTTAGTACAGACAGGGGCTACGCAAGTTGTTGTAGGCCCTAATGACTTCCCAGAACATGTAGATGTAAAGAGTCCTTATTCAGGTAGACCACTAGGCCTTCTTGGTAGGGAGAACTCTGAAAATACTTACTGATTACGATATGGACTTGTTAAGGACATCATTTGGTATTCCTAAATCCATCAAGCTACGCGCTCCAAAAAAACACGAGCGAGCAGATTGGGATATCTCGGATGGACGTGTTTCTACGAGTATGCCCTTCGACTAAGGTTTCGATTCCTTATGCCCTCACTAGCTTGTAGGTTTTTAGTCTACTTTGATGTTGCCCCTGGTCAGTTGATACCCAATAGTTGGAAAATCCTTTTAAGCCTAACTCTCATTTGTGAGAATAACGAATTAAAATTTGGGTTAGCTTTGCTTTTACATACTACTTGAAGCAGCACATTCATGAGAGAGGTCGATTCACGATCTGTTTGAGGCCTCACATGACTCACCTGATTCCTGACCTTATAACCAATGATAGAAAGTGGAAAGATACTTTTTTCTTCGTCAAGGGACTCTTAGTAGACGGCCCTTGGGGAAATGACAGATATTGTTTTTCCCGTTTATGGAGTCGACCTGGTGAGTGTCAATTCTTAGTGTCGATCTTCGCATTATTTCGTTTTAACATTAATGAACCTGTTTGTTTTGTAGATAGAGTGAACGGTGAGAGTAAGAGTCCAAAGACGACGTCAAGCACGCTTAAAAGTTCTAGCAATTCCCAAAGCAGAGAGAAGTTGGAAAGTGTTGCTGTCGGAAGGTAATCTCAAACCCTACACTTTGTGGCTCCATTCAACATGGAACGTGCCACGGACGCCATATCCCCTTGTAAAGGACCTCATATCGTACGTTGGATCAGATGAGGGTTTGAAATTTTATCATGTAAAAAATTTCTAACTCCTATATCTAATGCTGAGCGTTATTTCACAAACAAGTTGATGTTGAGCATGAAGTTCAACCTACCTAATCCTGATGAGGCATTAAGGCTGTAAAACGAGGCCTGGAAGAAAAGAAGGGCATAAGCTAGCCAATAAAAAAGAGGCAGTCGATGCGTCGAAAGAGAAGTCGATCATAAAGATTGATGACTCATTCCTCGAATCCCCTCCTCGCGACTTGAGCCCTCTAAAAAGAACGAAGAAAGGAAAGTATGTGAGGTCAACCCCAAGGGGAAGGTGTTTTTCCCATTTGGAGTGTAGGCCTTCAAAGAGCCAGACAGCTTCTTAGAGAAAGCAGACGACATGATGTTCCCAATTGATGAGGAGCATCTTAAGGGGATGAAAGTGGAGGAGGTGATCGACGTTAGTCTGCTCGCCACTTTTCAAGTAAGTCGTTTTATTCTCAATTTAATTATTCGTCCAGCGTTCAAGGTATAACACCTTTTCTTGTTATGCAGGCTCTACAAGTGTAATTGCAAGCAAAGAAAAGACTCTTGGCTAGTCGAGAGAGGAACGTGAAGCTGTAAAAGAGCAATGAGTTTCTCAAGAAAGATCTCGACAAGTTAGAGAAGACTAAGAAAGAAATCAAGGAGAAGTCCTTAAAGGAGTCGGACATAGCTACCCTTTTGGAATAAGAGTTGAAGAAGGCAAATGAGAGCTTTGCTGAGAGATATGAACACTACGTAGAGTTGAAGAAACAACTCACTACTATTGCGGTCGAAACTATGTGCGCTGTAAGGGTTAAACTGTTTAGGGAGTATCTGTCTGGCAAGTACAAGGAGTGGAACGCTTAGAAGGAGATCGACGAGTGAGAAAAGGGGGAGTGCCTCAAGGCTGAAGGTTCTATAAATGCAAGGGACTTGTAGATATCGAGGGCAATGGGGAGATCGACAAGGAGCTTTCAAAGGACGGCCAAGACACTAAAAATGCGGCCAAGGTGGATGCTCGTGCTAAAGGTTTATCTTCTTAGGCTTGATCAAGACCAGTTCCAATCAAAACTATTTTTTTTTCTTTCTAATCAATGGATTATACGTCTTTTTTTTTTTTTTTTTTTTTGGTCGAGTAGGTATACCACTTAAATTTCCCCGTATCGACTGAATATGTAATTAATCGTAGAAACTTTTCGCTATTTTTCTGTTATTTTATATGAAATGAGGGCTGACTTGGCCATTTTAATAGTTAATTGGCAGTTGTGAATTCTTGTTTTGAGATTCATTGTTTTTAGCATTTCCTGTCGAGCAAATGTTGACTTATATGTTAACCCATGTGAGATACTTCGTCGTAAGGTAGAGGTTGACAAGACCTATTGTTAAGTTGATCATGGTATCTTGAGGTAACTGAACGTAAAATAGAGGTCGACAAGACCTAGTACTCGCGATTAATATAATTTGGGGGCCGATGGGGTCCTTGATGCGAAAAGTAGAGTTCGACAAGATCAACCACTTGAAAAATGTAATTAGGGATTGATGTAGATCTTTGATCGAAAAAGTAGAGATCGACGAGACCAACTACTTGTAATAACTGTAACTAGAGGTTGATGGTGACCTTGAATAATATACGATTTGGCAAATCCAACCATTAATAACTTGATAAGATAAAAATAAATCAAACTTTATTAATATGGCGGGGTCGATCGACCGGTCTACAATGAGTATATGGACATATTCTTATATATTCAGGAGGTCGACTTGACCATACATTTTTGTTTGTTTTGATAGACTGTCGATTTCTAGGAAAGAGTATCCACGTATTCTTGACATTTTGGACTTGTCTCCAGTGTTATTCCCTCAATTTCCAGTGTGCTATGTCAAATATAGACACTGGGAATTGTATCGTATCCTTGAAAACAGGATGTCTCATGTCGATTGAAACTCTTGAAAGCATAGCATGAGTATATAGTTGATACTAGGCATTTAGCCTTGTCGTTGTTTGGAATTCGTCGAGTTCCTATAAGACATTTTATTTTTCTAGCTTGTTAAATGTCGACAACTCTTGGTTGAAATGTGTTAGCAATCTCTTGGATACTTGAATTAGAGTGTTTTTTGGAAGAAAAAAAAAAATTAGGTTTAGGTGAGCTTAGCCTGCACTTAATTGCACTTAAGTTGTCATCATTGCTCTTGTGTGTCGAATTGTTAGTATCACATGTCTAGAATTCGTAATTGAGAATAAAATAACGAAAATGAAAAAGATTTAGGAGTTAGAAATGGTACTGTTTTAGGTGTTCTGCGGTCCAGCTGTTGTTGATTTCTCAATCGGCGAGGTCGTGTAGTTTGTATGCCCTTCGCCTTTTAATGTCTGTTATCTAGTAGGGTCCTTCCCAAGTCAGACCTAGCTTTCATGCTCCTCGTTTTCTAGTGTTTTGGAAGACTTTCCTTAGCCCCCAATCACTGAACTTGAATGTTCTTACTGACGTTTTCGTTGTAGTGTCGAGCTACTTGTTACTGGTAGGCTTGCACTCTTATTGTAGCTCTTTCTCGACGTTGAGATGATCAAGTTCATATAGTAATTCTTGATTATTCTGTTCCTCTGATGGGTTCTCACATCGAGCAGTCAAAAATCTCATTTCAATTGGGATAATTGCTTCATATCTGTAGACGAGTGAGAAAAGGGTTTCCCCAGTCGAGCGTTGAGTTGTAATTTTGTATGACTAGAGTATTTCAGGTAGTTTGTCGGCCCAAACACTCTTCTCGCTTTCTAGGCGTTTCTTTAGGGTGTTGGCGATTGTTTTATTTGTTGACTCCGCCTGTTCGTTAGCTTGAGGGTAGCGAGGAGTCGAAAAACTTAGCTTTATTCGATACTTATTGTAGAAGTTTTGGAAATTGAATTAAATGAATTGGGGGCCGTTGTCGGTTACTATTTCTCTGGGCATGTCAAACATACAAATGATACTTTCCATACGAAATTTCGTACCTCTGTGTCACGCATATGTTGGAATGTTCATGCTTTGACCCATTTAATGAAGTAGTCTGTCGGGACGAGCATGTAGACTACTCCACCCATTTGGTCGCAGAAGCATGTAGGCTATTCCCTATTTCATAAAAGGCCAAAGGGTCGAAATAGAGTTCAACATACCTGGAGGAAGGTGGGACACTTGTGCGAATCTTTGGCATTTATCGCACATTTTCACGTGATCTTGGGAGTTGGATCGCATCGTGGGCTAGTAGTATATAGTTGTGATTGCTTGGTTCGATAGGGCTCCTTGCCTTAGTGGACTCTCGTCTCGACTTGTTTGCTATTTTTCATCATGTTGAGCGAGTGTTTCTTTTCCTTTGTCGGTTAAGAACTCCAATAAGTTTCCTCGCTTCAGGAGTTCGGCTACTTCCAATTTGAGTGCGATGCAATCCTCTGTTTGATGACCATGATCTCCATGGAATTCGTATTGAAACATGGTGTTTCAATGTTCTAGGGGGGCATTCATCTTCTTCGGCCACTTGAGTATGTTTCCCATATCTTTCATGACCGTTACGAGATCAATGGGTTCAATGCTGAGGTTGTACTTTAGGACTAGTATGAGCGATCGACTCGCCCTGGGTTGATTTTGTCCATACAGTTGCTTGTTCTTCGATCTGTCGTAGCAAGGTTGATTACCACGTCGATCTCTCGTTGGATAGGGTTCGACTCACCTGTCAGTTGATCTTTGATCATTTCGTATGTTGACATAGTTGTTTGTATGCGTGACGTGGTTCACTTCATCCTCCTCCCATTTGATCTGAGCCCACACTTTTACCAGCACCTCCTCCATCGTTTTGCATGGGTACTTGGTGAGCCATTTGTAAAGGTCAGAGTTGAACCTGAGCCTTTTCCTGAATGCAGAGATGGCGGTCGCCTAATTGCAATGTGGGATCTGCATTTTTTCTCTATTGAAGTGTTCGACAAAGCTCCTAAGATTTTCTCCGCGTCTTTGGGTTATGGTGTAGAAGTCATCCGATTGCTTCTTCAACTTTCGACTACTCACGAATTACTCCACGAACGTATCTATAAGCTATGTAAAAGAGGTTATTGAATTATTGGGTAAATTTGTATACCATTGTAGAGCGAGACCGTTGAGGCTAGATCCGAACGCCTTGCCCATGCATGCTTCTCTAAGATCGTGTGGGATTGTTGCGGTGAATATGCGTTGCTTGTATTGTGCGATGTGGTCGTCCGAATCTGTCGTGCCCTCGAACTATTTCATGTCTAGGAAATTGAATTTCTTGGGCATCTTGACCAGAGCTATAGCGTCGATGAACGGTGAGTCCGTGAAGCTGTTCGCTATGCTCTTTTTGATGGGAGTTGGACTTCTGGAATCCTTTGGATGAGTGCTTTCATTTCTGAAAATCTATAAGAAAGTTTTGGGTTAGCAAAAACAGGTAAGGTCGGATTAGATTTTACCAACTCTGGATTCGACCGAAGGGACACATGAGTTCTAAAAGCATTCTCTAGTTATGGATCACCATTCTGGTTTAGTAATCGCGACGTTCTAAAAGGGGTCGACATGTTGACTGGATCTGCTTCTGCCTGAACTGTTTGAGTCGTGGCCTGTGGATTTTCCCTTGTTGAAGTCCTTTCACCAGCTATGACTTGCTCTTGTTGAGAATTCGCTCTGGTATAACTAGAGTTCTATCGACATTTTGTATGGTGTCTACTGTCTGGACTGAAGGTGCGGGTGGCACGTAGTTAGGTGTGCCCTTAACAAGGCTCGTAATTCTGCATTGCGAGTTCGAACCGTGACGTTTTCGATTTCAAGCTCTCGTAGCTTCTCAGCATTCACGGTTATTTGAGCAATCAATATGGCAATATGCTCCTCGACAATTGGTGAATTTTCGTCTCTTGACATCTTGAGCGAGTGGCTGTCGTGATTCGATTGGCTCGTAAGAAAGTTGCAAAGACCCCACTATGGGTGCCAAACTGTAAGGGGTCGCTCTACAGTTGTAATAGATTGGGCTCTTGCGACTTGTTATTAGATCCTTTCGAATCGAGATTGTCGATTGCTCTATGAACTTGAAAAGGACAAAAAACATGAATCAAATCTTCGAACCGTAAACGAGGCAAGTTGAACTCTAGTTTGAGCTATTTTTTGGCCTTATTTTGCTTGGGCTGAGCGTAAGGATTAGAAACAAAAAGACTTCGAAAATGTAAATGTTTCGTAGATGATTGAGCTTTCTGGGTTAAGTGATGGATTTCTGAATCCCTCTCTAGTGTGAGGGTGGTTATATTTATAGGCTTCTCAGATGTGGTTTCGTGAAGGATCGAATCTTCCCGTTTTTCTCCGGATTATCAAGGATTCACAGTTTGAATCTCAATACAACTTCTGCTTCTGTTGTTATTTGATAACAACTGAAGCTAGACTTAGTCAAAGCAATTATATATTAGTTTGATAGGTTTATGGGTCGACCCATAGCACATGGACTTGACCCATATTAAACACTGGGCCTGTCGTAGGATCAAAGGTTGGGCCTAAGGTTTGTTTTTGGCTACCACAATATTCAAGGTCACACAAAACAAATATATTAATATTCAAAAACTAAGTTATTAAAAACAAAATGTGATACCATTTAGTCTTAAGATAATAATACAAATAAAAAAAATATACATCAACTTTGAGAATTAAAATGTAACTTATCGACAAGATGAGGTTGACTTTGTGGTAAATTTCTCACACCTACATTCATGAGGTTGTGGGTTTAACTCATAAATTTGTAATTTAATTTTATAATATTCATGTCAACGTGTGAAACCAAATTAACTTATAATAATTTTAAACAAATTTATATATATATATAGTCAGAAATTCTATTATCAGTTTAAACTGACAAAAGTTATATCAGTTCCTTGTATGTGAGCCACTAGATTTAAATACTTTGACTTGGCTGTATGCACTTGTCAGTCAAAATATTTAAATCCGGTGACCCACATACAATGAACTAATATAACTTTTATCAGTTCGAACTGATAATAGAAAGACTGTATATATATATAACAAACTAGTAAAGTAAATTTATCAAAATCATATTAGTAACCTAACAAAATAATAAAGACATAATAAGTAATAAGTAAAGAATATAAACAAAAAATATTTATTAATTTACAATCCTAACCTAAAATCTTGGACAGTGATAATTGATAAAAGTTAAAAGAAGAATTATGAGTAAACAAACAATGTACAGGAAAATTTAAAGAATTTTCGTGACACAAGATGAGTATTATATAATAAAATAGTAAAGATAGTCATAGACTCGCATCCTAAAGGATCAATATTTGCTTAACTTGTTCTAGTAAAACTGTAAATAAAAATTAATAGTAAGTGTATATACACACACACTTAACTAGGCAAAATAATAGGAAATCAAAATCTTAAGAATTTGATTTTGTCTCCTACTTTCATTTGCAATAGAATTGTGGAAGAAATTAATTAATTAATCATTATTATTAAAATAATAGGAGGGATTAGGCTAATGTTATTTATTGCCTACATGCTAGAGTATCATAGTTTATGTATTAAAAATAATAATAATAATAAAATAAAATAAAAAACTCTTACAATTTTATTGGTTGGGGGACATGGCCCTTATGAGCCCCTCTTAAATCCGTCCCTGCCTATAAAATCTTCTAGAAAAACAAAGATACCATTGTATTTTTACATGAGCAATACATTGGGATGCAACAACTAGGTGTGTGCAGAGGCGGATTTAGGGGGGACGACAAGGGTTATGGTCCTCGACCAATAAAATTGCAAGAAATTTTGAGTATAAATAAACTATGATACTGTAGAATGTAGTCAATAATATTACGTTGACCCCTCATATTATTATTATTTTAATAATATAAATTATTTAATAAATTTCTTCCATGATTTTGTTATCAATGAAAGAGACAAAATGAATCCATTTAATATTTTAATTTTCTATTATTTTATATATTATTGCCTAGTCTTGTGTATATACACACACTTATTATTATTATTATTATTATTTAGATATTTACAAGAAAAAGCGAAGTAAATATTGAATTTTTAGGCCGTAGGTCTATGACTACTTTTCTATTTTATTCTACTGTACTCATCTTGTGTTGAGATAATTTTTTGAGTTTTACTAAATAGTTTGTTTACTCGTAATTCTTCGATTTAACGGTTCAAATTATCTTTATCGGTCTTTAAGATTTAAAGTAATAAAATATTTAATATTATTGTTTTTTTAAACTTGTGTTATTATATATTTATTATTTTGTCAGGTTATTGCTATGCTTTTGATGAATTTATTTTACTAGTTTTTTTTAATTTAAATCTTAATTTATTTAAATTTGCAATATATGTTTTAAAGACGTCATCCATTTTGTGATATTTCAATCGTTAGAGCTTATAATAATACTATTAATATTGTACCTTACCTATCGATTTAAGCTTTTCGGTTTGTTTTTGTTTTGTTTTAACAGAATATCCAGAGGTGACAAAGGAAACTTGTTCATCTTGAAAATGATTGATCGATCTTACCGGGTGCCTTCATGATGTATCCATTGCAATGGTCGAAGCATTTTCATTCTCTGGAGATAAAGCTTTGTTGGAAATCATAATGAACCAGCTTCTGTTGATTCTACTTGGACAAACTTCTTGACATATTTCTTGTGTAAATTATATACAAAAGCTTCCAGGTACTCTTTGTATAAAACTTGTATCGAACGTTGTAAGCTTAGAGAGTGATTTTCATAAATAATAAATTACAAAAGATTTTGAGCTTTGAGAATTATATGGGTATAATCATGAGTTTTATATATATATATATATATAATCTTTCTATTATCAGTTCGAACTGACAAAAGTTATATCAGTTCCTTGTATGTGGGCCACTTGATTTAAATGCTTTGACTGATAAGTGCATATAGCCAAGTTAAAGTATTTAAATCCACAATCATCTGGTTTGTACATTTAAATCTATGTAGATTTGTTTGGTTTGTTTAGTCATTTGTTCGTGTTGAAGCTCAGTAAATTGCAATTGGATATAATATTGGGTTGTGTTATCAGTGCTCATGACAGCTGATGGAAACCCATTATGCCCCATTTGTTTAAAATATTTAGTATTATTTTTTTTTCTTTATTAAAATTATTAAAAGAGACATAAAATTTAAGAAAAAACAAATTCTATAAAGTAAATCTAATAAAACCCCACATAAAAAAAAAGAAGAAGTTCTTTTAACCTTTTCTTGAAATATTTTATTTTTTCATAACTCTTAAACCTTAAAAATCATCGGAAAATTATTGCCAGCTTGTCTCTCTTTCAATCTTTCTTCACGACTTTAATTCTCCACAATTCCTTTTTTTTTTTCAAGACTGCTCTGCAGTTCCATGGCTCCCCTCCCACACAAATATTATAAACCACATGCTTCATTCTATTTTACCTAAATTTATTTAGAATGTCATCTCTTCTCCCCATTGATCCATTTATTTTTATATTTAAAATTTAACTCCCTCCATTGTTGCTTTCCTTCAGATCCGCGAAGGATGTGCTGAACTTCCTTCGATTTGGACTTCCTTCGATCTGGACAAAGTCACAAGTATGACTCATTCTTAATTAAAATCATTAAATCTAGGGAGGCCACTGCTCTATTCAGATTTTTTTAGTTAATTTTTTTTTTTTTAGTTTAAATCATTATATTAGAACAAAAGCTTTTTATGACAGTGAGATTTATAAAAGTTTTATATTTAAGTTTTAGGTATTTTCTTCAAATTTTATATCTTTTAATAACCAAATATATGAAAATTTTAGTTGGTGTCTTGGTGGATTTTAAAAAAGGGATTTTAGTAAAATTGCCCTATTTGAGGGCCTAAATTGCAAATATACCCTATAAATTTTTTTTATAGCAAAATTGCCCCTAAAAGACCAAACTACCCTCAATGACACATTACCAAGGAAATTCTTCTTCGGGTCGTTGGTGACCTGAAGCACAAATTCATGGCTTCGGGTTTCATGGCTTCGGGTAGAGGGTAACCCGAAGCCATGAATTTGTGTTTCAGGTCATGAGTGACCCGATATCGGGTCAGGAGTGACCTGAAGCACAAATTCATGGCTTCGAGTAAGGGGTAACCTAAAGCCATGAATTTGTGCTTCGGGTCACACCTGACCTGATATCGGGTCACTCATGACCCGAAGCACAAATTCAGTAAAAAAAAAAAAAAAAAATTTATTAATTTACACTCCTTATGTTTTATGTAAAGTTTTTTTTTTTTTTTTTTGAATTGATAATCTATATTTACACTCCTTATATTTGTATCTACGTTTTGATGATGTTTTTGTGAATGTTCTATTGGGAACTGCAAACAGAGACTTTCATGTTTACATATGTGAATATGATTATGTATTATGTATGCTAAGGTTTCACATGGTTTGACACTCTCTTAGGGTTTTTTATTTTAGTGTTTGCATACTCTTTCTTGTTGTTCTCTCAAGTGTCATGATTAGTTATATATCTTTTAGGTTTTTGTTCTGATTCTAAATGGGAAAATTGAGAAAACTTTTGTAAATGAAGCTATAACATAAAACATGACTAGTACTGCAAAAGAGTATATATCCAGCACTTTTGCCATAAAGATTCTTGCTAATCTTGTTTACTTGAGGGCAGATTGTGATTCGAAAGTTGGTTGTGTATATATGCATTTTCTGGCAACATTGCTGCCAGTTAACAGGCAGCAACATTGCTGCCTTCTTTTTTATTCAAAATGAACTATATATTTTATTTTTTGAAAATGAATTAGACGGTAACTAAATTTATAAAAAATTTGGCATGAGTATTGTTTGTATTTTCAACAAATCCATACCATTTTTTGTACCTACAAACAAGACACTCCCAATAACCACAACAGTTCTCAACTCCCAACATTTCATTTCTCACACAATTACTACCACAACAGATACAAATAGAAATCTCATTAATTAAACTAATAATCTATTAATTACAATCATTTTCAACTAAATTACCTTCGAATATATTATTACATTGCACTTGTTTAGAATTTTTAAAAAATTCAGTTGCAATTTTAACTCTTAGGGCTGCTCCGTCTTTTGCTTCAAAGTAGAATGGTTTCCCGGCCCACAAGTACTCCAAGAATTTGAGAGCAAATATCCCACGGTCCGACCTACTTTATCCATAACGAACAAATATATTGAATGTAAGAGAATCAAACTATTTAATATAGTAAAAGATAATGACAGATTATTACTAGAAAGTTTGAAACAGGACATGTTCTGTTCAAAACAAGACAGAACAAGTGCATGTTCATACCTAACAGAATTGAACTTTTCAAACATGTAGTGTGGGTACGTATTAATACATTAATCAGAATATGAAAACGATGCAAGGCCTCCAAGAGCCACCAAGCAAAGTGGCACCAATCAAGCCAAATGAAGTGTAAAACAAACAAAAAAATAAGACTTGAATTGTCAAAATAACTTATTTCACTGTACTGTGTAACCCCTATATTTTTCACTAGCCATCTCTATCAGAAAAAAAATACTGTAAATAGAGAAACCAGTTTAGGAATAAAAAATGAAGACAAATTATTCTTGATGTTTAAGAAACAAAATTATATATATATTCGAACACTATCTGAAATGGATGACATCACCAGATATGAAGTCAATAATCATGCAATTGTGTATGCTTTTAATGCTCTAAACTGCCATCATTGATGCTGCTGCATTGTTGTATACCAGCTCAACATGTTAAGATGGAAAAACAATAGTTGGTAGAGATTGAATAGAAGGTTCCAACAAACTTTTAAGTGCTCACAAAAGCATCTAAAAGTGTTTAGGGTTGCCAAAATCTGGTAAAGGAGTTTGGGGAAAGCCGAAAGGGGTGTTAGAATATTTTAAGAGCGATTTTGTGGGGAATGAATTAGGACGTTGGAGAAAGTATGGAAAGAATGACCAATTTGCTCATATTCTTACTGAGTGATGCATATCAGCATTGTTGGGACTTGTAACTTAAACTTACACGGTGTTACCGAAAGTGCTCACAAAAGGATCTAAAAGTGGTTAGTTGACATAATCTGGCATTTGAAATTGGGGAAGTTGGTTTTAGAAGACTTAAGAACAATTTGAGGGGAATAAACTAGAGCGTTGGAGAAAGTGCGGAAAATTAGGAGATATAGGCTTTACCCATATTCTTACCGAGTGACATATATCAGCATTGTTGGTACTTGTAACTTTAAACTTACACAATGTTACTGCAGTTGCTGAAATTGGTCATGTTAGATTTGCTTTAGGGGATCTCTCCGCTTGTACTGCCTTGACTGGCGCTTGACGAATTGGGTAAATATGATTTGGTTTCTTCAAATGACAGTATTGGCCTCAAATGGCAGTACGAGCCTCAAATGGCAATATTTTGTTATCCTGCAAGTAATCATTTTGTGAGATGTTTTTAGCACACATAATCAAATATGATCCGATGGTTAGTATGATTAGAGAATATTCAAAATTTAATTCAATGACAATCTTGGGAACTCAAAATGAAGCCAGTCTCATTAAGACCTTTGAAATTAAACGCAATAGTATTTATCATCTATTTCGTTAGGGAAGCAAAGATAAGAGACCATGTGCAAGACAATTTTATATTGGATATCTCATCATAAATAGATAGATAGGCAGTTAATAGGCTATTAATAAAAAAAAATTGCTGTATACAAATTTTATTTGTAATATCGACTCTAGTAGTCTTCTTGACAGAAAGGAAAGAAAGACAAAAGTCAAACATACAGTGAATAAATACCAGAAACCACAAAATTGAAGTGAAATAGAAACCCAGATGAATATATATATAATTGAATACAAACCATACAGTGAATAAACACCAGAAACCACAAAATTGAAGTGAATATATATATATATATATATATATATATATATACGGAAATTATCCTATCAGTGCATCCTGATAGAATTATATAAGGATATTGAATGTAAGCCACTCGTTTTACATACTTTGACTTAGTATGTATGCACTTGTCAAATCACTGTTATAAATGAGTGGCTCACATTCAATATCCTGATAAAGTTATATCAGTGCATCCTGATAGGATCGGGACCGTATATATATATATATATATATAAAACAGAGGCCTGAAATGCAAAAACCAAATAGAACCCAGAAGAAGAAATGGAAGTGAAAGGACATTGAGATGAGAAAACAAAAAAATAACAAAAGACCAACCTCATGATAAGTTCACATAGAACCCAACTCCTCCATAGTGAGACACAAACAGAGAGAAATACAGAGGGAAGAGCAAAAAAAAAAAAAAAAAAAAAAATCAAAGTGTTTCTATAGAGGGAGTTGAATAGAGAAGATTTAATGGTGATTTATAGAGAAAGTGGGAGAGAGACAAATGAGACAAAGAAAAAAGAAAGAAAGAAACTAGTCCTCATCAACCCCAAGACCAGGAAACAAAAACCCTAGGCAAAAACAGAGATCAACCCCAAGAAACCAAAATAAACAAGACAATGACAAAGGGGGCACACAACAAGAACGAAAAATTACCACACATTGACACAATAAGAACAATCACTAAACAAGAAAAGGAAATCAAAACACACATACCATAAACAATCAAAAACAAGGCAAGCAAGCTGGTGTATACAGTGAAAGGTCTTGTCATGCCCTAGGCATTTTAATTGGATTTCTGATATATTTTGGGTTGATTTTACAGGTTTGAAGGTTGCTGGAAAACGGAATGAAGAACAGATTTGAAGAAGATTGAAGAAAGAGAAGTTTGAAGATAAGAGCAGATAGAATGGATCGAGAATGTTGAGAGAGAGAGAGAGAACTGTAGAGAGAGAAATTAGTTAGGAAAATATTGTTGTATTGCTTGCTCTAAAATGCTGTTATAGACTCCATTATAAAGGAAATGAATACAGACTCTAATGTAATAAGGACTCTTTAGGAATTGATTCCCTACATTGGACACATGTTATTTATTATAGACATTCACTAAATCCCTAATTTTATCCCTAAATTTCCCAATCATTACATTCCCTTTCCCTTGAAAACATCCTTGTCCTCAAGGATGTAGGCTTGGAATAATGCCCAATTGTCCAAAGAACTGAAATGGGTGACCAATTGCAATAGTGGCCCAAATGTGGTGATGACCCAATTCTCAAAAGCTGAAGAAATTGTTAATTTTAATGCGGCCCAATCGGTCCATTTGTGCTTTTGACCCAGTTCTCCAAATGGGATCCAACTAGCCTAGTTGCAAGAGTAAAAAACGCTGTGTTTTGATATAAGGTTTGGAGTACACACTTTAGAAACTTCTCCTCCTTCAGACAGCAACCATAGCAGCTTCTCTTCTTCATTTCTACGCCCTTCACCACAACACAAATCCTCCTCATTCTCTCTACATACCTCTATTAAAATGACACCCTATTTCCTTACTCTTTCTTCACCTAACCTCAAATCTCCATAAAAACAACACCCAATCCTTCTTCCTTCACAAAACAGCAGCCTGTCATTAGAGAAAAATCCCCAAATGTCACTTTCTGAAATCCCTAGTTCTCTCTTCATAGAAGAACCAAAATCCCTAGGATTAAATCCCTAAATTTCCCAATTGATTTCTGAAATCCCTAGGTTGCTCTTCTTTGACAAACCAATTCTAGAGTAAAACCCCCAAATCGCAGAAAATCCCTAAATCAAGTCATTCGAAACCCTAGCTTCTTCTTCATTTTTGATTTGTCTTCTCTCACTAAACCGGCGACCACTAGCTTCGATCCTCCGTCGATCTCCTTCAAAAATCCTTCCAAAATGACCAAAGCTCCACCAAAATCGCAACCAAGCAAACTCTTCCTTTTCAAGCGATCCATTTCCTCCCGGATCAATCACTGTTAACAAAACCGCGGTGCGCCTTCGATTTCTGGCTTTTTTCAGAGCTCGGTTGTCCACCAGAAAGACCAATAGTCGTCTCTCCGGTCTCATTCGGCGTTGGTCTACACCAGGGAACATCGTGTGTAATCTGGCGATGGCGGCACGTGAGAGAGTTGGCCGGAATCTGTGATGGTTCCATTGCAGAGCATGGTTGGTCACTGAAAAGAGGCGGATCTGGCCATCCGATCTCTACTGTTGATGATTTGAGCCAAGAGACACCTCACCACCCTTCGATGTTTCATCTTCATCGTAAGTAAGTTTTCTGATTTCCTCTGAGCTTGTTCTCAGTTTGTTTTCAATATGTTTAGGAGGTTCATCTGGAATCTCTGCAAGTTCCCATCCATTGTTAATCACAACTTCTGTATTTTCTACTTCTTCTTCATCACCTTCTTTGAGCATGTAAAGCTGTATTTTAGCACATCGATGCCCAAAAGAATATACTTCATCACAGTTATAACACAACTTTTTATCCCTTCTAGCCTTCATTTCCGCGTGAGTCAGTAATATGATGGGATACATTTCTAGTTGTGAGTTTTATTTGGTATCAATTGAAGCCTCAACTGATGCCTCATGTAGTGTGGCTGGTTTAGTGACGATAATAGAGGCTGGAGGCCTGAATTCCTCATGAGACTCATAAGCAACCGCCTCCTGTTTTTCATTTAAAAACCTATCCAAAATAGCCTTACTAAACTCACTCCAAGTCACATCCACTCTCCTAGCATAAACCAGTTGATACCATATCTCGGCCTTCTTTTCGAATTGACTAGAAGCCACTAATACCTTCTGGTGTTGTGAAACCGGGTGAAGGAGAAACGCCTTATCACATTTTCGGATCCACAGTTTCGGATCGGATCCATCAAACTTAGGAAAATTTTGCTTAGCTGACTCTAGGAGTGAGCTAGGAAATACCTTGTTAGTTGAGCCTTTTGGATCTATACTGCTCCTCCACGGTTTCAACGTTTCCTGCATCTCTGAGAATATTCTGTTTAATTCCTTCAAGAAAGTTTCCTCATCCATTTCTAGTACAGTCTGGAATGTAGGAATTAGGTTGAGAGGAAATCGAGTAAAGAAAAATCAGATTCGAGATCTGCTGTGCTTGAGTTGAAATTGAATTGTGATATTGTGGTGTTTGTGTGATAAAATTGGCTCTGTATCTGCAGGTTTGTGGGAGAATATTGTTAGAATTGAAGAATACTGGAGAAGAAGTTAGAACAAATCGAAGAGAAGAAAAGAGAATAAGATCACAGAGAGAAAAATCTGGACAGTGAAGATTAGAAGAAGCTGGAGAAGAACAGATTAAGAAAAAGGTTCAGATCTAATCCCACAAGTTGCAGGAAAGATGCTCTGATACCATTTGTCATGCCCTGGGCATTTTAATTGGATTTCTAATATATTTTGGGTTGATTTTACAGGTTTGAAGGTTGCTGGAAAACGGAATGAAGAACAGATTTGAAGAAGATTGAAGAAAGAGAAGTTTGAAGATAAGAGCAGATAGAATGGATCGAGAATGTTGAGAGAGAGAGAGAGAGAATTGTAGAGAGAGAAATTAGTTAGGAAAATATTGTTGTATTGCTTGCTCTAAAATGCTGTTACAGACTCCATTATAAAGGAAATGAATACAGACTCTAATGTAATAAGGACTCTTTAGGAATTGATTCCCTACATTGGACGCATGCTATTTATTATGGACATTCACTAAATCCCTAATTTTATCCCTAAATTTCCTAATCATTACAGAAACCAAAACAAACAAGACAATGACAAAGGGGGCACACAGCAAGAACGAAAAATCACCACACATTGACACAATAAGAACAATCACTAAACAAGAAAAGGAAATCAAAACACACATACCATAAACAATCAAAAACAAGGCAAGCAAGCTGGTGTATGCAGTGAAATAACTTGTCAAGCTACTAAACATGTATGCCTCATGAAAATGCACAAAATCGAAATGCCTAACCTTGTAGCCGGCAACCAGAAACAGATGAAAGGACGGTGAGGCAAGGACTGCGGTGACGACAACTCAGCGCGGCGGCGACGAGGCGGCTTGACTGTGACGATGAACGATCGAGTTGAGAGGTATCAGGATAGCTAGGGCAAGAGGGCAAAGCAATTGATTTAGGGATTTCACTTTCTGCGATTACAGTGAATGCCACATTAAGGGTACTTTAGTCTTTTAGGGGCAATTTTGCTATAAAAAAAATTTATAGGGTATGTTTGCAATTAAGCCCCTCAAATAGGGCAATTTTGCTAAAATCCCTTTAAAATTCAGAGATGGGAGATGAAGATAACAGTGAGAGATTTATTTATTTTATTTTTTTGATCAAAATGACAGTGAGAGATGATAAGAGGAGGAGAGATTAGAATTCTTGACTTGGCAGATTTTTGTTTTTGACATGGCAGTAGTGATTATTAGGTTTCTAAATATAATGATGTGGCAAAAATATATTAGTTCGGTGTGCTAACTCACCTCTTACCCCAGAGGTACCGAAGCATCTCTCTGAGATAGATAGAGATATTAGAGATGGGGTTTATTAAGTTTGAAAAATAAGTAAAATGGTAGTTTTGAAAATAAATAAAATAAATTAATAAAAACATTTAACTTTATTTAATTAAATCAAAATTTAAACAAATGGGGCATAAATAGAGTAGGGGGTGTGCCAATAGCACCACTCATATATATATAGTCTTTCTATTGTCAGTTCAAACTGATATAAAATATATTAGTTCCTTACATGTGGGCCATTGGATTTAAAAGATGCTTTGACAAATGCATACAGCCAAGTCAAAGCATTTAAATTCAATGGCTCACATGTAAGGAACTGATATATTTTATATCAGTTCGAACTGACAATAGAAAAATTGTAAATATATATATATATATGGGGTTCATTGCTTAATTTTCTGGATTTGTGTTGATTGTATGGGTTTGATTTTCTGGGTTGCTAATGATTGTGGTTAATATTTTGATCTTCTAGGTTGTTGGAAATTCCCAGATCTCTTCAAATCTGGAAATTTTGGAATTTCTCCAGATTTGAAAAGATTTTTAAGATTCTTAATTGTTTTTATGTTATATATTAATTTTTTATTTTATTTTATTTTATTCAAAATATTTTCAACTTATTATGAAAAAATATTAGGAAAATTTATAATTTTTAATATTTTTCGGTTACCTTATTAGTCGCGTTTTTTACGTTTTCATTTTTAGAATACAACTTTCAGTATATGTTGCTAGACACGTTTTTGGATTTCGAAACTGAAACCAAAAACACTGTTTTGATTTTCGTTTTTCTTTTCGAAAAACAACAAATGAAAAACGCCTACAGGACGTGCCCTTATTGTTTCAAAAAATAAAAAAAATAAAAAAAATCAGCACTTATAAATTATAGGGAGAATTGTAAATAATCCCCAGCTTTAAACAAAATGCCAAATTAAACCATGTGGTTTGAACAATCAACATAAAATCCCTACCATTAGTTGACTTTATTTAAATCAAATATGGTAATTTAAATCTTTTAAATAAAATGAATAAAAAAAGAAAATATAAAAATATACTAATAATAATAAATTAATTTCTCAAAATAATAAATTTTATATCATAAATTAAAATTTAAAAATGAAATATATAAACTGAAAAAATTTAAAATTAAAACCAAATAATATTTTATATAGAAACAAATTATATGGAGAAGACATGCACATTAGCAAGATGGATATATATCTCTAAGCATCTTATCCATATATTTTTATATTTTAAAATAATTTTATTTTAATGTTGAATGATTTTATTGCTTTTTTTAGTATATTTTGATATGTGCATGGACCAAAGCAGTTGTGAGAAGACCATGTCAGTGTTAGTTAATTAGTGTTAGTTGTTGGGATGAAACAGTTAAGAGATATTTAGTTCTTTTATTTAGTGGATAATTATTTCCTTTATTTAAGTTTCCATGTTTCCACCATGCTTAGTGATTGCATCAGCACTTTCCTGAATTCCTTGCATTGTTGTTCCTATTTTCTAGCTAGGTGGTTGTTAACTCCTCTGAAATGTACGCCGATAAATGGTCAAGAGTAGGGATGACAATTAGACCCGGACTCGTGAGATTCAACCTGGACCCGACCTGCGTGGGTCGGGTCTAGGTCCTCACATTCGAGTCACGGGTCGAGTTTGGGTCCAGAATATTAGACCCGATTCGGGTCCAGGTCAGGTCTGGGTCTAGGTCTGGGTCTGGGTCTGGGTCTGGGTCTGGATCCATAGACCCGGACCCCGGACCAGCATACCCAGACCCGCAGACCTAGACCCGACTCAGACCCGAATGTGAGTGAGTTTTTTGAAAAAAAAAAAATAAAGAATTTGAAATTGAAATTGAAATTGAATGCAAATAAGAATATTTCCCTTTTATGTCCTCTTTTTTATTTAGTTATTTATATATTTAACTATACATATATTTTTAGTATTTTATTGTTTTTTTTTTTTTTTTTTTTGGATCGTGGGTCCAGACCCTGACCCGTTAATTTTCACGGGTCCTCGGTCGAGTCTGGTTCTCCCTGAGACCCGAAGGTCCAGACTCGAACCTGAACCCAAAAATTTTCATGGGTCTGGGTCCAGTAGGACCCGACCCAAACCTGAACCCGACCCATTGCCATCCCTAGTCAAGAGTTAGCTGAATACATATATTGAGTTATACAACAAATTTCTTAATATCTTCTTTTCTGCTCTTTATCTCTCTAACTGCCAGTGTTCTAGTAAACAGTGCTAGTCAGGCAATAGACCAGCTCCAAGCGCCTAGGTGGACGACTGGATGGTCAATTTTTTTTTTTTTTATTCGTTTTAAGTTTTGTTGTCCAATAAGTCAAATTGAAGTCTTGGTCAATTTGTAGTGTTGTATTTGTGAGCCTGCTATAGGAGATCCCTACCTGACTTGTCTATTTCTTTTTCAACTATATGATCTGTAATCGATTTCTGTGGGGGGAAATTAACTAATATTTCAACAATCATATTCTCTCTCTCTCTCTCTCTATACTCTACCTTCTCTTTCTTTGAATTCTATCTTCTCTCTTCTAATATTTCCAAATCGATTCTCATCAAATTTACAAATAAACACCATTAAAATACAAATTAAAATACATAGCATAACACAAACATTCAGACCACTCACTCCACACCAAAAAAAAAAAAAAAAAAAAAGGCCATCAATTGGGTTTATTTTGGGTTTATAATTTATAAACCATTTGACTCAATGATTTTAAACCCAAATGATTTGAGAGAGAGAGAGAGAGAGAGAGCAGGTTGTAATAGGTGAAGGCTGCTTCTTTTGGCGACGACGAGAGGTGGTGGATGAAGACGAGAGGTGGATGTGGTTGGTGACTAGCAGAGGTTTGATTTTGAGTTTTTGCTTTTGGGTTTTGGTCTAGGGTTGTGATTTTCACGATCTAGGAAATGGGAATGACCGAATGAGAATGATGTTTTGGGGTATTTCAAAGGCACAAACGGTGTAGTTTGGTGGATTGATTTTTTTTTAAAAAAATTCAGGTATGTGGTCAATGACTTTGACCCCGCCTAGACCTATTAATCGCTTAAAAATTGACCAAATTGGCCGCTTTTTCTCTAACCGACTTTTATTGCCGAATTTTCCAAATACGAAATGGTGGAATGTCACACAACGCCTAGGCCGCCGCCTAGAGCGTTTTTTCGAACACTGCTAACTAGTACATATCATATTTTTAAATATTTAATTTTTAATAAAAAGTGGTTTTTATATTTTTTTTTTAATGGCTAACATATTTTTAATATATTTATATTTTTTTTCATTATTTTCTTAGTTCAATTATGGAAAAAATCTCTTAAATAATCATAGTTCTTTAGATTTAATTTAAGTCAACTAATGGTCAGCTAATGATAGAGGTTTTTTTACTGATTATTCAAAACACAGAGTTTGATTTGATATTTGGTTAAAAGTTAGTGGGTTAGTTCTCTCCCTAAATTCTATATAGGCCTCCTTTGAAAAAAAATAATATTTATTCCCATTTTCACTTTATATAATTTCCAAAAATATTTAGAAGTCAATTAAACTAGGGGAAATTTGTACTAAAGTACTTACTTTTTATGAGAATGTTACATACTTGAACGTTTTTACCATATTAACAACTTTAGTCCCTAAGGGTGTGTGTGGTACGCGGGATGGGACGGGATAAGGTGGGATAATTTTCTTTTGTCCCGCGTTTAGCGCATCCTTAACATGGGACAGGACGGGATAAGATGGGATAAAAAACACAAAAAATTGTCCCACCCAAATATCTTGGTCAGACTTGTCCCATGCATGGGACAAGTGTCGAAAAGACGCTTTTACCCTCTCTGTTTCTAAAAATTACAAACTATATATATACTTACACCACCTGAATCCCATCTCATTCTCTCTCTCTCTCTCTCTCTCTCTCTCTCTTCGTTCGTTCATCTGCAAACCCTTCCTCTCCCACTGTTGAAACCAAGACCAAACTCAACACCTAAATCAAACCCCTCCAATCATTGTTGTCGCACCACCAACACCCAAATCAATCTCTGTTGGACTCGGTTGGGGTGTTGATTGACTCGGTTCTCAGCTTACGAATCTCTGTTTTTGGTGTTGTTGATTTCTGGATTCTAGCTTGGTTGAGATTTTCTGTTCTTTTTTTTCTTTTTTTTTGGCTAGTTTGTTAGTGATTTTGGCTTGGTGTTTTTTGTTTTGCTTCCAATTTCCTCTATTTTTGTTTTGGTTTATTGTTGTTTTTTAGCAGAGGTGTTTTCTTTGCTTTTCTTTGTCCGTTCGTTCATGGTGGGTATACTGGTTTTGAATGTGTTATTTATCAATGGAAGATCTGTGGCCATATCATTTTAATATGAAAGTTTACTAGTTTTGTTTGTATTGTGATTGTATTTTAAAAACAAAACGAAATGGCTTGAATTGAAGTTTGTTAGCTTTAATTTTTTCTCTTGAGAAAGAAAATTGGGAGATCTAGGTTCTCGGATCTTCCAAAAAATAAATAAATTATTTATTGATTTTTCATTTTTTGCGAATTAATTTGTTTATTTGTGGAATTGTTTGTGCTTCTTTTTGTGTTTTAGGATTGAAAGAGATTTGGTTTTTCTCGATTTTGGTTTTTTTTGTATTTCCTAGAAAAAAATAAGTCTATATACTTTGTGGATTGATGTACATATATTTCATTTGAATGAATTATTTGTTTGATTAAACTACTTGATCAGTTGTTTTGCAAAATTTGCAATTTGAAGTATGCAAATGTTACAAGTTGTGAATCTCCATTACTGCAAGAAGATGCTAATGCAATACTGATTTTGGTACATGTGAACTTGGACAGTGGAGTTAAGTTTTGTGAAATGTATTCATCTTTTGATATGTGAATTAATCAAATGAGTTTGTATTTGTGATTAGAAAACAGACTAGTAATTTGACTAAAAATTACACAGAACCTAATATGGAGTACTTGATGGCTACAGTTTCATGTGGGTCAATAGGCTCTTGCCATCGAGTTTGCTAGTTATGACCAAAAAAAGAAATATGGTGGCTATTGGGTTGATGATCTGAGTTGAATTTGATGATTGATGATCTAGGTTGGATGAACTTCAATAGGTGATGGTCTGGGTTGGATGATGTTCAAAATGATTCAAAATTTTTTTTTAAAATTATTCTTTTTTAACGGTTGAGATTGTCTGATCCATTAAAATTGAATATAATTAAGTATTAAAATTGAGCATAATTGAGTATTAAAATAATTAAGTGAAATTTATCACTTTGGTCATTAGTATTCTATCCCCATACCAAATGCATCCTAATTTTTTCAAAATACATCACTTTAATAGTTCTATTAGTTAAACTTAATAGAATTAGGGTTATTTTGGTCTTTTGTATAATAACACATGACAACAAAATAAATAAGAGAGCTTCTCCTTACGATCCACAAATTATCTATTTACACTCCAATTTAATTTTTTTTATTAATGACAATTTTAACCTGAACTAAAATTACTAATCAAGGCAAAAAAATTCTAAAGACACTCAAAACTAATTAAATTATTAAAAAAAAAATTCTCTCTCCTAAATATTAGATTAAATATTACGTATTAAACTATCTCTCCCAAATCTATTATTATCATATTAAACACTCTCTCCTAATCACTATCTCTCCATTTTTTTTTTTAAAATCCTATCTCTAAACTTTCTCGATTAATAGTTAAAGAAAAAAAAACTTATGAATATTTTTGGTTTTTTACTAATAGTAATATATATATATATATATATATATATAAGTCAATTTTTTTAAAAAACAAAAATATGTGAAAACTTGATTTGTTGCAACTTGCAACTAGATTCGATTAAACTCATAATTTCTAAAACTAATGAAAAAAATTAAAAACAAGGTATTTGTTTTGAAGAGTTTTTATTTATTTATTTTTATTTTTAATATATACATATATACGGTTCCTAAAAATCAAGCTTATTCGTTTTTTTTTTTTTTTTATAAATTTTTTTTAAAAATTGTTAGTCTTGCTTGAGAAGGAATGAACATAGAAAATTAGAGATATGTATTGGAGGAGAAGGAGTTTAATATGGTAATTAAAAATTTAGGAGAGAGTGTTTAATATGTAATATTTAATCTAATGGTTTAGGAGAGATAATTTCTTTTTTTAATAATTTAATTCAAAAAAGATTGCTCCTCGGATAAATTCAAAGGCTACAATGGTTCGTCCTAACTTTTATTAAAATAAAATGGAGTGTCTTTAGAAATTTATTTTTTAAAATGGAGTGTCTTTAGAATAGGAGTGTTAAAAGATAAAAAGGATAATCTTGAAATAAAATAAAGTGTATTTAGAATTTTTTTTAAATTTAAATTTTAAGAATGAAGTGTTTTTAAAAAAGAAATGCAAAAAGAAAAAATTAAATTGTCAAAAGAAACTCTCAATAAATAATTATAGAGTCCAACCCTCCACCGTTGGATGGAAGTTGGTTAGTGTTTTTTTTTTTTGTTTAAGCGAATAAAGCGATATTTATGAAAATCCCCCGTTAAACTTTCATGGCTCACAAAATTTAGAAATTCAGGAAAAAAATACAAAAATAAAAAAAATAAAAAATAAAAAAATAAATAAAATCAATACTGAAACAAGTGAACAAACAAGTATTTGATAGTACGTATAACATGATCAATGGCTGCAACCTCATGTTTATCTTCTCTGATTCAAGCTTCAAGTTCAACTGCGCCTTTCACTTGTCATCCTCCACTCGCTATCTCCTCCTCATCAAAACCGTTGACTGGCAAATGGAGGAGCAGGGTCTCCTTTTTTCAAGGGTTTTCAACCAAACGTAGAGACGTTAACATCCTCAAAGAGGAGCTTTTTCAGGCTATAGCGCCGCTTGATCGTGGCGCTGAGGCCACTCCTGATCACAAACAACGCCTTGATAAGGTTACTTTCTTTTTTGTAAACAATTTGTATGATTAGGCTTCTAATTTAGATAACTTTGAATATTTTATTCATTGCTAAATAGTTCCATTGGATGTCATTTTGATTTTGCCTTTAATTAGTGAGATTACAAGTCTTGCGTGGGACTGACGTATCATGTTTGAATCACAAATCCCACCAATACAACCGACAACACTATCAAGAACAGGAACGACCCTGAGATTTTGGGGTCCTGAGGTTAACTATTAAAATGGGTTCCTGATTCCTCGACCCTTTATGTATGTTTACTTGATTTTTTTTCTCTTTAGTAAATGCCCGTATATAATAACTCAAAATCAAGACTGTAACACGACAAAATAGCAAATTGAGACTCAAATTGAGGTAGAGGTTCTTTCTTCAATTTGATTTCCTAACCGGCTTCTTTGCAGTTCTCTGTTATAGTTAACATTTCGATTTTGGATCAGATTGCAGGCCAGCTTGAGGCAGTGAATGAGATAAAGGAGCCTCTCAAGTCTAACTTGCTAAATGGTAAATGGGAACTTATATATACAACTTCTCAATCAATTCTGCAAACCAAGATATATTATATACTAATGACTTTGTAATATATATAATATGGAAAACGTTGATTTCTTCATGTTCGTTTCCCTTTGCACAAATTATAGAAGTCATATTGTTAATGTTTTTTCTACGACTTTCATATACAGAGGCCAAAATTCTTAAGACCGAATGGAAAAATCTTCCAAGCAATAAATGTAGATACTCTGAGGGCCCAGAATATGGAAACTTGGCCATTCTTTAATCAGGTGATTCTCTTCTTGTTCAACATTGGCAACATCTTTTCCATATTTTTGGAATTCAAACATTTGTTCAGGTTTGAAATCACATTTGAGATCAATCTATTAATTTATGCAGGCTACAGCTAATTTGGTACCTCTAAATGCAAGAAGGGTGGCTGTTAAATTTGACTATTTTAGAATCGCTGGTCTGGTAGGTGAAATCTTGCTATTATCAAATATTTTATCCTTTCTGTTTGCATTTTTTGGTCTAAGTTATGTGTGTTTACAGATACCAATCAAGTCACCTGGTAGTGGCCGTGGTCAGTTGGAAATTACATACTTGGATGAGGAGTTAAGGTAAACAATGTAGAAGCCTTTGAATTTTACAATAACAATAGAGTCTCAAGTGATGGTGGTTGTATTAACTTCTGTTGTTGATATTGTTGTCTGTTAATTAAATTGGACGTAAAAGTAAAAGCTTTCGATGTTGGGTATATTAAACTGTGTACCAGTGCTACATTACGCTGATGAAGAAATTCTACAAGAACGAACTATTTGACTTGATGTGTGATGTATTTTCCTTTCTGTTTCTGATTTTTCTATTCTTATGTTTCTTATTGTTTCATAATTCCAGGCCAAAAAATTTCAGATTTCCAAACTGTCTCGTAAATAAATGGTTTTTAAGGGGAAGTAGCTGTTATAATGATAATCGAAAACCATTCCCAATGATGGAGACCATGAAGATTAAAGTTTCTTGCTTCCTATATATAATTTTGATGATGTTTTAGTAATTACATTGAATAATCCTGTTGTATTTCAGAATCTCAAGGGGAAATAGAGGGAACTTGTTCATTCTGAAAATGGTGGATCCAACCTATAGAGTTCCTCTTTAATGCAGCCGTGTTGAAATTGATGGTTGAGGCACCATTCGTTCCAAATTGCAAATCTTTTGAAGAAACCTACCCGTCCTAAATATGCACATGTAGTTAGCATGAAGAGTGACCAGGGAACCTCAAACATATAGTTTATGACTTGAAATGTGTAACTCTAAATTTTGCTATCTAGTTGTGCTTGTATTGCTCTAGTATGAAGGCAGGTCTAAGTAGATGCTTGATATGGTGTTAGCCTCTTCAAATAAATTATTTAATTACCGAAAATTTTTATCCTATACTCTGTTAGTAACCAGTAGCCTCCAACAATTTGCAACCGTTGAAAAATTTATCATATTTAATGTCTTGATTGCATATTGTATTTTGTTTTTATGAACTTACATTGATTTGAATCCACAATTTTATATAGACCTGGTAAAATTTCACGAGACCCATTAACACGATCCAAACTCATTCGAAAATAACAGTTGATGGGTTTAGTTTATTGGATCGGGTTGTTAATAGGTCAACCCATTAAAACCCATAATATAATGGGTCGGTTTTTGGTTCATCTTTGAAAAACTATTAATTCGTTATAACCCATTAATATAAGGATTTTAAAAAAATATATATACAGTATATGTTTATGGAATTTATTAAAAAAAAAATCTTTGTATTTACTGATGCAATAATAAATAAATTTACTCAATAGTAAATAAATTTATTAAAGTTGTTGAATTTATATATAAAAAAAATATCTCTATAATTACATTTAGAATATATTTTAATAATTAATTAAAAAATAAATTAAAAACTCTAAAATTATAAATTGATTGTATCACTATATTCTAACTATAACCCTAAAAGTAGTCGTCTACTAATACAAGTAATTTAACATTTGTAAGCGTAAGTGATGATTGAGATTCTCAATCGCAACATAAATAACATAATGCATATTTATGGAAGTCATATTAGATTTCATTTTCAAGTTGTTTAATTTTGTTTTTCTTAAAATAATATGTTTTTGATAGAATGTTGGAGCCTATGGTTGACTTGATTGCATGAGTTTGATCATGCTTTAGTACTATTTATTTATAATTTTTTAATAAATTTAAAATATAACATTTTGCAATGGGTTGAGTCGGGTTACCCATTAATTTAACAAATTGTTTCGGGTTTTATATTTAAACCCATTAGACTAACGGGTCGTGTTCGGGTGGAACAATTTTAACAGGACCTAAATACGAAATGACACGAATTTGTAATAACATGACCCATTACTAGGTCTAATTTTATTGATTTGTTTGTGTATCACTAAATCAATTTCATATCGTTCAAATTTGTCAATATTTTTGAGGTTGATGATTTTAGTATCTAGTAGTTTTAAGAGTATATATACACAGTTACCAACGATTGAAGTGATGGAATACATACATTAACATATGTGATACATGAGGAGTCGATGGAATTCAATGGATCTCAATGAATTTCGATGATAGGGTTGTGTTTTTACTAATCTGATCTTTTTAAAGCATGTGATTGGTTGTTGATAAAGTGGTTGTGAAAACTAATCACATATTAACAACCCCATTCATTACATTGTTTATATGTCATGAGATTAGGTGAGATTAGGAAAAAGATAAAATGAGCAGAATATCCAAATTTATTATAAAAACAATTAAATACCCTTACTATTTTTGAAAATCAATAGGAGTCGATTTTTAATTTTTGCTAAAATCCAAACACAAAGGTGCACCATTGTGCTCGCTTTCCATCTCCCGGCAAATCCAATAAAAAAAAAGAAGAGAAGAGAAAAGTAAAGAAAAGTGAATTTTAAAAAATCGAATCAAACGTTAAAAATGGTTTTCACCAAGAAACCACATAAAACACTAAAACCAGCATCTTCACGTTTGATGGCTCAATCACTCTCCTCTCTCCTCTCCAATTCCTCTCACTCTTTTCCTTTTCCAAGCCCTAATCCTAACCCTAAACCTAATCTCATTCACAGATACACTCTCCCTCACTCCAACCGAACCCTTAGCTTCACCAGAAACTCCACTCAAAACAACCAAAACCGCAACCTCACATCCACTCCTCCGCCGAGAGATGATAAATCGTCAAACCCAGAAAAGAAATCCTTTGCAGTTTCCACTGGTGAGCTTTTCCTCGGAATTGCCGCCAGGTTCCTGAAAACCAGCAACAGGGGTTTCTCTGACAATCCGGAATCAATTCCGGTAATGGAGAGGACCAAAACGATAACCGGTAGAGATATAGAGGAGAGGATTGGGAAGGTGATGGTAGACGACATAAAATCGGAGGTGATATGGGAGCAGAGAATCAAGGATGTGGAGGCTGAGAAGGAGAGGAAAGTCATTACCAGTCCCGGTTTTAGCTTCTCCGCCGCCGGTCTTTTGTTTCCTTATCATCTTGGTGTGGCTCAGTTCCTCATTGAAAAGGGTTACATTAAGGTTTGTTTTTCATATAATTCTTGATAGCAAAATGTGGAACTTAATGTTTTAATGGGTTTTTGCAGTTTTTTATATATATATATTTTTTATTGAAATAATCTTGTGTTCTTATTTGGAATTATTGCTATTCACAAATTTGCAGTTGACTATTCTCTGTCAACAATGTTTGAAATTTATGAATCTTTTTATGGTTCTACAATTAACATATTTTGCTGATACTTCTGGTTTCAAATAATGTCATAATTTATAGACACATTTGTACAGTTGACTTTTATTCCGGGCTACCATATTTTTTACATTTTAACTATGTTCTTAATTTATGGTTGATATGAAGTCTTAATATGTCAACGATCTTGAATTGTGTCTGTTTCTGATGCGGACAAATTTGTGCTGGCAGTCTCCTATCAGAAAGAAAGGGAAAAAAAGGGTTACGCTAGCAGTCACTTAAACTGAATTCTGAATTATGAATTAATCTTGTTAAGGGAGGGGTTGATTTAATGCATGGCATTTTGGGGATAATTTGGGATACTAATCTCATTTTTTTTTCCAGTTAAACATAGTAATTAATTTTGTATTGTAAACAAATAGATGGAATGACACGGCAAAATATATTATTCCAGCAGGAAAATTTATTGCATTTTAGGTTTGATATTAATATATTATACCTTGAGGCTGAATAGTTTATCTGTTCCTAATTTTATATGTTTCTTATCATGGAAATTTGTCTTTCTTGCTTCTAATGTTGCTTTCAATCACTGAAGGACAAGGAATATAAGTAAGTTTTTCTGGATTGTGGAGGAATTTAACATTTCCATGAAACTGATGAGTGGCAGAGCATTTTATGACTTTCTAATATTTTTTTCTCTATTGTAATTCCAGTGGATTGTTCATTTTTCTACACCGTATGTAAACAACTCTTATCTTTCTCCTTGATATTTCAGGTTTAACTGAATTTTATTTTTTGACATAGGAAACTACGCCATTGGCTGGTTCTTCAGCTGGTGCTATAGTTTGTGCAGTTGTAGCTTCTGGAGCCAGTATGCAAGAGGCCTTAAAAGCTACAAAAATCCTAGCTGAAGATTGTCGACTTAAAGGGACTGCATTTCGGCTTGGGGTATGCCTGTATTGTTTTAGTTTATCATTTTCAAGCAGTAATCGTACATTGTCAGTACTGATCAACAATGAGTAGTCACATAGTAGCGGACTTTGATAGATAAACATGCAATTAATTTGGTTTATTACTGTTATCTATTTTCGACAGGGATACTGCTGAGGTGACTGACTTTACATGTGTACATTAGTAGTTGACATTGAGTCCTCAATTTCTGTATAATTATATTTCACATACTTTTGTAAGTTTTGCTTTTCAGTTTAGCATAGAATTTCTTTGTCAAAACTTGTTTATATATACTTAGTTACATAGAATTTAGTCCTCAATTAGTCACATGACCATTTTGTGAATTTTATTATGTCTCTATAAGACTGTAACCGTATCTCTTGTAAAATTGATTTTGTGGTTAAGTTATCTATTTCTTTATGCTCAGGCGGTTCTCAGAAATGTCCTTCAGAATTTTCTGCCAGACGATGCTCATACTAGGTCCAATGGGAGGGTTCGTGGTGAGAATAATTTATATTGATTCATATATTTTTGTTTCCTCCTATAAACACAATAACATGCATTAGTAAATTCTTACTAGGGAGAGAAATTATATTTAGTTTTATAATTATATTTAATATTATTCTTGCAGCCAAGACCTTAGATATATAACATCTGGTTTCCTTGCGTTTTAACAATTGTTTGCATATGTTTATTCTGAACATGGAAAAGTAAGGCCAAACATGCTAAAACGCTGTAACTTTGAGCTATGGAAATTTTAATTAACTTCTGGACACAGCTCCTTACATTGCAACTATTTTGACAGTTGCTGTGACCCAGATTTTCTGGAGGCCTAGGGGTTTACTAGTGGATCAGTTTGACTCCAAGGAAGATCTCATTAATGCAGTTGTTGCGTCATCTTTTATTCCAGGGTAAGTGGTATATATGCATTTTTGTTCTGAAATAATCCCTGATCAAGTTAAACTAACAGTGTATCAGTACAGATATCTTGCACCAAGACCAGCAACAATGTTTCGGAACCGACTTTGCATTGATGGTGGTTTGACCTTATTCATGCCACCGACATCTGCTACTAAAACGGTACTTTATTGAGACGATTTATTGTCAAAACTCAAACTCATGGTTATAAGTTTTAAAATTTCAATGATGCTTTGAGAAGCCTTGTTTGTTATTGTGTTCTACTTTAATGTTTGTTTCTAAGTCTGGTAATCCGTAAACTACTATACATCTGGTTGAGTGAAAACTCTATGCAATGCTGTCGAATTTGTGTATTTAGATTAGTGGAAATTGTTACATGTAGCTGTTCTATCCCATTGTATGAAGTAATGTTATCACTGTATCTGTGTTGGTCAATAAGTCTTGCTTCTTTATCAGCACTCAGCAGCACAAAAGGTTGTGGTGATCATCATTGAAGATTGAGTGTGGGCCTACTTCTTCCTCCTAGATTTAACGTTGAGCGATTGAGAAACAAAAGTATTTGGGCAACCCATGATTCAAACTTGTGAATATTAGTTTGTTAGTGCTTTGGGTTAATTGGTTCGTTTGTAAGTTGTTGGTTAGTATCATGTATTGTAAGTTGTTGGTTAGGGCCTTAGGGTATTGATCTCTGTGGTTGCTGTCCATCACTAGATGTCATAGCAGCATCTATATGCCCTTGACATTTTGTTATTTCTTTCCAACAATTTTTGTTTGATAAAATTTAAATAGCTAATTTGCATGGGCTCGAGTCCCACACAGTTTATAGACTTGTTTATGAAGTTGGCTACTGTTCTGTTTAGCTTTTGTAGAAATTGGTTCCACCTGTCCTTCTTGAGTTTAACTATTAAGTATCAATGTAAATCAAGGCCTGTAATGTGTATTCTAACATGTTACTGGTTCTTTGGAGAAGTAGCTTTAAATTAAAGTATAGGGAGTTTATTTAGCATATAGGTATCTTGATCTCCATGATATAATGATTACATTAACCACAAGTCAAAGTATTTACTGCAATATCTTTATTTTGTTTTTAAGACCTAACAAACTAGCATATAGTCTCATTTTTAATTTAGTAATTCCATTTTTTCTTTTTAAAAGAAGTAAAAAAAAAATATTTATGACTTTTGACTCTCCTGTTGTCTTTGATCACTTTTAGGACCTAAAGTAGCGTTACCTTGTTCACATTGGTCATACTGTGTACTTTTATTAGAAAAATGGTAAGCTTGGTGAAATAGGTTTTCCAAACTCAACTTAAATGGCTTGGTAATATTTTGTCACAAGAAGCACTTCAAGTCAGCCCATTTTTGCATTACTCTAAAGTTGAGGCCCCCATTTTTGGTATGGTTTCAATAGTAAAAATTGAAGGGGCTGCACACATTGAAATGAATTAAAATTTGTTTTGATCCTATCAGAAAGTGAATAAAAATTTGTTTTGATGGTAATCCAGTGGGCTCCATTTCAAGTTAAGGGGTATCCTGCGGCCTTTGGAGTGTGTCTGACTTGGTGATTTAAGTTGTATACCTCGGAAACTCTTAAGATGCATGACTACTTCATGCATGAGGGATTCTAGTGTTGTTTTGTGATCACTAAAAATATGTGCTTTTCTAGTGCTTTGGTTATTATGTTATATCTATCTTTAGGTGGTGAGACTATTCAATTATTCTCTGTAGGTTTGTGTTTGCGCTTTCCCAGCTAGTGGATTAGGACTTGAAGGGATTGGGATTAGTCCAGATTGCAATCCTGAAAGTAGGGCCAGTCCCAGAGAGGTATTATCTATAGCTTAATAGCTTTCATCAAATGATTCTCTTTTACTTGGCATGCACTGCTGAATTTTCTTTTTGCAATTGGTTGCAGCTTTTCAATTGGGCATTGGAACCAGCAGAGGATCATGTTCTTGACAGGCTCTTTGAGCTTGGATATCTAGATGCAGCTGTTTGGGCTGAGGAAAACCCGGTTGAGAAAATAGTTGAAGATGGTAGTCCATTAGTTGAAAATGGCTCTGCTAATTAGATTTTACCGAGGTTTCTGTCGAAGAAGGGGATGATACTGGGTTAACGTTTGATCTGTTTTGGGTTCTCTTATTCCAAATGCACCAGGCAGGTCAGATGTGAACTTTTCTGTAGATCAACAGTGCTTGATTTTGTTTGGAAAAAAAAAAAAAAAAAAAAAAAACAAACAGTGCTTGATTTGAAGAATAGAATCAACATACTGATATATTTATACAGTATTGTGTAGTGAATTAGGAAATTATACATTTAAGATAGCTAAGGTAGGGCAAAAGAAAAAGAAACGAGGGAAAGGAAATTTGATAGAATTTAGGATTTTGATATTGAATATTAAAGATGAGTTCCAAGGCCAACTCCAGTTTTAAATGGAAGCAATATGTTGAATAGAATAACTTTCAGAGTCATACTTACAATGACAAATGATGCACAGTGGAAACCGAGGGGAACATGAAGTGATTCGATCATGGAACCTGAGGCTGAATATGGCATGCCCATCAGAAGGTAACCGAAAGGTAGTCACTCATGTCAAGTATAAGAGGAAGGTTGGTGCTCTAGTGTTAAATGTGGATTATTATTGTCATTCTTGTTTCCTTGTAATTTTTAGATGCTGTAAATCTGTGTCAAACTAGATTATAATAACTATATAGTTCTTCTCAGGTGAGCTAAAAAAAGTTAAAAATTTCCAGTTCTTAATTATCTTGTTTTACTGTTGAGGCCCCTCCGCCCTCTGGCCGGCTCCACTCCTGGAGGAAGAGGCCCATTGTGTTGGATGTGTTCATGTCCTAATTCATTGAGGATATAAATTACAACTATCAAACATTTCTATTCTATGCATGGATTGTTCATTAAACCAAAGTAACAATAATTATTGAAAAAAAAACTACACTGATACCAAATTTTGCTCAGTGAAGAAGTTAGTTGGATGTTGAAATCTACTTTTTGAGTGTCTTTTATAGCGCAAAGCACATTCAAATAGTTAACGTTTACTTCGGAGGAAGTTGTTACTTTTGGCCTTAAAATTATGGAAGAGAAGATCTTTACTTGTGTTCTTGAGTTCATCTGAGAAGAGTTGGTGAGAAGTGCAAGGCAGTGATATGTAACACTTGGCTTGCAAAGGGAGATTAATACAACATTAATAGCTTTCCATACTAACCATCTGAAACAAATCAAAACAACCTTTTTATTTTATTTTATGTTTAATCAGATCTCGATCACGATAATGATTTACCCATCATATATATTATTAATTTTTTTTTTTCAAGACAAAATATATTCACTTAATTTAATTGGAGCGCGTTTGAGTGGAGTCATTGTGAATTTTGACCCTTTTTTTGGCACTGAAACTTGATTAGGTTGGTATGGTACATGTTCTTATACACGTGTATTTAAGTTAAACCATTTTTTTGGTTGATTCCATATTTCCATTATGGACTCTTATAGATGCTAAAGCTATAGTTGATGTATTAATACTTCCATTACTTTTCATGACGATAAAATTATTACTGATATAATTTTGTAGACTGTTTTCTTCATCGTCATATAGTTCTCACACTAGGAAAACAATTGATTCTGATATTGGAATAGACCCACATACTTCAATGCTTCCAACTGTAGAAGTAAACTGTGCAGCCAATTGCTAGAGAAAGCTCTGATACATAGGCTGTGGAGTAGGTTGGTTACATTGTTGAAGGAAATTTAACCTCCTCATCTTGCTCCAACGTAGTACCATTCTGTATACAATATGTTGTTACCTTCTCAAAAACGGTAGTATGAACCTCAGGTAATACCTTATCTTCCACCATCAAACAAGATTTTCAATTCTCGATCAAGCAGCCCTACCATTCACATATTGACCAATGAGCATAATTCTAGGGTGTACCTAGTTACATCAACTTTGGAAACTTCTTGTACCACCTCGTAAAGTCATAAAGTGAAGCCTCTAGGGACTAGCACCCACTTAGTCTGACCACCCTTGTAACAATTACACACCTAACTTCCATTGTGAGAGATGCTCAATCTCGTTTCATCCATCTTCCTGCATATAAAGGTCAAATAAGAAAGTAATTGATATGTAACATTGAAAGTGACTAACATCCAAGATTGAAAATAACTGATATGTAACTTGATAACTAATTGGCATGTTGTAAGATCCATTTACCGATTTTAGTTTATTAGTTTCCAACATTAAGGTTTTAAAAACATCTTTTGTTTTAATAAGAGTTAAAGTTTTTGTTTGGGGTAATTTTATTTGGCTTGACACGTTAGCACAGAGCCCATGGTTCATAGAATCAAATCTCCATGACATTAGGACATGCAAGCTCAACGAACCACGTGTGGCAACGACGAACTGGGAAGCAAAGAGCAAGTCACCCATCAAAGAAACCAGCTTGCCGGAGCACCCCAAAATGGCGAATTAGCAAGAGCTCTCCACCCACAAAGCGAACAAAAGATATCTTCAATATCGTTGCCATATGGGAGCTCCAGCATGTCTTCCACACAATCTGGTCCTATATTATGCAAGATAATTACCAACAATCCAACAGTTGACAAATCAAATAATAAATACTGTAAGTTCCTCAAGTTTAATTGACTTATTTGGGTGACAAACCACAATTCGGGTTTGAAATGTAAGGGTAGCTTATGCATTTAATTGTTGGTGATCAAGCTCAATAAAATCCCTCTCAAGACCTCAAGATGATAAGCACTTCAAAGGTAAATCACTTGTGCTTAATTAACATTGGAGAGACTTAGTTGCACATACACACTTCTCATGCTTGTATATGTATTCTTTGCTCTTGTGTGTATTCTCTTCACTTTTCACACTTGCACATATTGCACATTTAAATTAAGTGTGAATTATCTTTGAAAAGAGAACTTTTCTCTTTACCGCTGCCTGTACCGCCCTTGGTACACTTGCATGGGCAACGGTCCAAGCCAGCTTTAAAACCTGATACTTTTGCGCCGTGCATACCGCCGTGGGTGCACTTGCCTCTGGGGCGGTCTCCACAGCGGTAAAGTCCAGAGCCTACACGCTTTGCGTACTGCGGCACAGACACTTGCCCATACTGCAGTACGCACAGCGGTTGTGACGACCAAGTGTTTTAAAAATTGACTAAAACGGTAGAGCTTTGAAGAGATCTCCTATATAAGAGTCGCTTTGTCTCTAGGTCAGTTTACAAGAGTTCAAAATCATATTTTAACTTAGCATATTTTCCAAGAGAGAAAATCACTCAAGAACTCACCTTTGATCACTCAAAACCATTTCCATGTGCATCAAACTTCATCTAGCATCATCTAGCTTCATCTATGATGCATCTATGCATGGGTTTTCTTCAACACATATGTCTTTGTCAGTTGAACACCTTTTTAATCTGTTTTTGTGTTCCCTTAGTAAGAAATCTCATTTATTACTTTTATGCATCTAGATTAGATTTTATATACAAGATTGAGATATTTGTGTTGATTCATTGAGTGTTGTATTGTGATAGCTATTGCCTAGGATTGCTTTATCTATGATAGCTATGTTGTATGCTATGTCATATAGCAATATTGATATCTAGGATTGATTATTGACATATTTAATCTCTAGATAAACATTTAGTGTAACCTAACATTAATTTCATATTGAATACCATGATATTCACTTAGATTGTTGATCTCTTCCATGTGAATTGAAGCCTTGTGACTAAGGTTGCTTAGTGTGCAAGCAGGTAGGTCTAGAATCTCTATTAAAGGCCCGTTGGGTAGTAGTGTTGGGTTAGTGACCTTGTATGGTTTGACGGTGGTCAACCTAGGTTGTAAACATCATTACAGGTAGTGGATTTGAGGACCGTGTGTGGCTATCATATTAGCCCGTGAGTTTTTCCTTGTTGAGGGTTTCTCACGTAAATCAATCAACTTGCAATTTATTGTTTTCCGCACATATATTAAGTTGATTGTATTTTTGACTAGATTGGGGGGTTTTTTTTTATTGAATATTGACTAATTAAGAAAAATTGGTAATTAACTTGATTAAAACCTATTCACCCCTCGTCTAGGTAAATTATACACACCGTTGTTTATTTCAAATACAAAGATTCAGATGATAACTCCTACAATGAATGTACATCCTTGCATCATAAATGCACGAAGACTCGATTTACCAACAATCTCGCCTAATCATACTCTTTGCTTGCACACCTAGGACTAGGGCAGCATCCTAATCCCTATATAAACACATGTATCAAACAAAGAAAGGCAATAGGCACCACATGCACAACATTTCTCATTGTAATCATTTTTTTACATAATGAATATTTTATTTTTTCCCTACCAAAGTGTTTTCCATGTACAAATCCTTGTGTCTCTTATTGCTCTTTATATTTTCCTTTTTTCTGTTATGTAACTCACCGACTCACACACATATCAGAAATGCGTCCTAATCTCGTTCCATTAGTTGATCCATGCGTCGATCGGCCAACAAGTTCGAATGAATTGAACGAGGAGCCTTAGGGCAAGAAAATGGTAATCAATTGCCCATGGGCCAAGACCCACCTTTGCCACCATAGGGAGAAACAGAACCCTACGTGACATTAACTTATCGCCAACTTCAAACAACTATGACCCAATGGTTATATGCAATGGACAGTGACACACTTGAAACCCCGATGGCAGATCAGAACCAAATCCTAAACTCGCAGTACCTTATGGGTGAAACTCATAAAGGTAGGCTTTGATCCGAGATTCATGGAAATACACTTGATGCCCTTATGAAAGCACCAATGGAGAAACACGTAGACCTGGAAAAGCGTAATGCATCAGCTGCTAGAAGGCATCGCGACAAAGGTAAAGCCAAGTTGGGGGAGATGTGGAAACTAAAAGATAAGCCATGTCTATGCACTCCTTCATAGGGAGCTCGAACCTCGAATCCCTTGACAAATTAGATCGCCACCACTCCAGTTCGCCATGACAATGAGACTATGGAGATCAGAAAAGTCTTGCTCTAAGAGAACCAGTCTAGGGAAATCCTGAAGTCGTCGTAAGAGCATCGAGCACGAAAACGACTCGAACAACGACACTCCTTACGGAAAAATGACAATTTGCAGGCACTTAGGACCCAATAAAGAATTGGAAGGCCCACACAATGTAATTGTCAAGGACATAGAGAGGCTTAGAGAAGAAGTCGCTAAATAAGATTGCAAAGCCGAGGTGCACTGGCTAGGCAAATGGGTAGCAAATTCACAGAGAGAATCACAAATAAGCGCTTAACTACCAAGTTCAGGCCTCTAGTGATGGTAGAGTATCATGAGGGTTGAGACCCAGTCAAACACTTTTGTCATTTCGAGACCTTGATGGAGGCCCATGCCATAGACCTCGACCTATGGTACAAAGCTTTCCCAATGGACCTAGGCAACCTCGCATCCATATGGTATAACCAGCTCCTGGAAGGATGCACATATATTTTCCAACAATTTAATGAGATGTTCATGTGCCAGTTTACGGGAAGTGAGCAGTATAAGAAATCGCTTAGGCACCTCTCCCCCCTCAAGTAGAACGTGGGAGAAATGATCCAGAGCTACATGAATCGCTTTATCAAGGAAGCAATGATGTCGCGGTAATAACCTCATTCACCAATAGGCTACAAAACGGCATATTCTTCTTCTATCGTAGACAAACTAGGCCTAGGAATTATGAAGAGCTATTAGAGATAGTTATTGATTATGCCCGAGCAGAGGAAGAGGGAGCAGCCTAAGGAGGCCTCCTAGTGCATTGAGCACTACCCAACGGCAAAACCAGTAGCAACGCTTTCCTAAAAGGGGAGGAAAAATCTAAAGACAAAAATAGTCAAGACAAGAGGAGTGACCGGTGCCAGGGTGAAAGAAAGAAAGACGATAAGAGATACACTATAAAATACATTAACTACACCTCTCTTTTGAGAAATCAGGAAGAAATCTTGTCTATGGTTTAGGAGAAATCACTTGTACAATGGCCCCAACCATTACCCGTGAATGCTTAAAAAGATACTATTGGATACTACAGGTTTCACAAGGACCACAGCCACGACACCTCAAAGACCATATTGAGAGCCTGATCAGGGAAGGGCATCTTAAAGAATATGTGCTCAAGTGAGAAGAAGCTAGACATAGGGACATGTAGGTACTGAGAGACAACACTAAAAGGGCTAACCAAACACATGAAGCTCTTGGGGTAACCCGATCAATATGATTTACATGAGTTCCTCAATAGGCACTAGTAATAGGGACATAAGGTCTGAAATCCACGAGCTGATAGATGACAAAAAAAAAAAAAAAAAAAATCCTAGCGTTTACTTCATCCAAAAAAGCCTTATGAAACCTCGTTAAGAGTGGGGTCAAATCCTTTTCTCAGCAGAGGACACATGAGACGTATATGCAAAGCCAAATGATGTTATTGTCGTGGAGGTACAAATAGGGCACTCAGATGTTCGGAGAGTCATGATAGATAATGGCAGCTCAACGGACATCCTGCACTTTGCCACTTATGAATAATTAGGCCTTGACTGCCAATAACTAGAGGCTTTTCATACCTAGCTGAAGGGATTTATGGGAGTATAGGTCCGACCTGTAGGGCTTGTGAAGATTCCAATCAAGATAGGAAAATACCCCTACTGCACTACAACTTTGCTCGATTTTGTGGTAGTAGACCTACCTCACTGGCCATACAATGCACTACTGGGAAGACCTTTTCGTAATAAGATCCAGGTAGCTATGGCAACGTACTGTCTCAAGGTTAAATTCCTAACCAAATGTGGCATGGACGAGATCAGAGGCGACCAGGAAATGGCTAGAAGGATGAATTTGTCCGTGTTCAAAGACTGTGAGATACCAGACCCACGAGAAGTGTGGGAAGAACAACCAATGAAAGAAGGCTGAGATCAGCTAGAAGAGGAGTTCTACAAGAAGTAAGGGGGTTGACACGCATAACACCAACACCCATTTCTATTTTTTATTTTCGCCTTTTATTTTAGTTTTTTTTTTTTTTTTTTTTTTAAAATATGTGTAAGGATTCCCTTTAGTTGATTGGCTTATTTCGTGGGCAAACCACATGTTGGGGTTTGGTTGTAAGGGTAGTCTAGGTGATTAGTTGAAGATCAAAGACTCTTTCCAAGACCTCAAGAGGAAAAGCACCAAAGGTATATATCTTGTGCTTACTTTGCCTTGAAGAGATATAGTTGCACACACACACAACATGCATAACTCTTATTCTTGAATGTTGTGTTTATATTTTGTGTGCATTGTGCTTTATTGATTATTCAATATCTCTTCTTGCATTAAATTGATTGCATCTTGTTCTATGAAATGCCATGACATGTTTAGGCATTAGGATGCAAAGTCATGAATTTTATTCATGCATGTTTGAATTGAGTGCATCTTGTTCAATGATAATGCCATGACATGTTAGGCATTAGGATGCATTCAATACCCACACTTGCACTTCATGATTAGTCTTAAGTGTGGTGTAATTCGTTTCCGTTTGTGTGATCGGAAACGTCCGCGCTTGCACGATGGTGTGCATGTCTTAGCGCGATGGTTGACCACTTGAGAAGGTCTCATTCTTCTCTTGGATAAGTGGTAGTTTTGGTTTGGTTGATTGGAGTAAGGTGTCTAGTTTTAAAAGATTGGATTTCAATGTTTTAAGTGTTTTCAAAACTGACCTTTGCATGGTCTTGTGATCATAACTTTTTACACAAAGCTTCAAAATGAGTTTTGAAAATTTCTGTACAAACTAGACACCCATACCTTTCCAACGGTATATTATTCATAATATTTCATGACCGTTTGGATTGGTTTTAAAATCTCCAAAGTTACAACCAAAACAGGGCAACTCTGTTGTTGTCCGTTTCTGACCTTTGGTCACTCAATTGACCATAACATTTTCTACAGATATCAAAATGTCATTCTGTAAAAACGAGTAGAAAGTAGACATCCATACCTTTCCAACGATATATTATATGAAAGGTTTCGATGTCGTTTGGTTATGTTTCAAAGCGCTCGAATGTTGAGTCACTGCACTAACGCGAGTACCGCGAAAATGCCCATACTTTTTCCATTTCTTCCAAAACGACGTAGTTTCATTTGGGCATTATAAATACATATCTTTCTCATCATTTTGAGAGGTGAGCCACAAAATCAAACCCTAGAGAGAGAGGCTCCTCATTCTTGAGAGAGAAAGAGAGACTTGAGAGAAAAAGCTTAAAGATTACATCTTTATCTCTCTAAACCCATTCCCACATGCACAAATCATCATCTAGGCATCATCTAGGTTCATCTAGCATGTGCTAATGCATGGGTCTTCTTCAACACACATGGTATGATTTGTTGAACACTTTTATCTTACATAATTAGTGTTTTTACTTATCAATTTTATCTCATTTATTACTTGTATGTGTTTAGATTAATTTCTACATACATGATTGAGATTATGTGTTGATTGGGTTATTTATGTTAGCTAGGTTTTCATGCCTATTTTATATCTAGCTAATTAATCTCATTATATGATTGAGATTATTTTTTATAGCTTAATTGATTAGGTTATTATTGCCTAAAAGCTATGCCATAAACATTCTTGTGTGATTTATTTATAACTAGGTTGATAGATTGTTTTTTAATCAACTAGTTAATCTTTTGAATGTTTGTGGGTTTTTTGTGATAGCTTTGTATCTAGGATTGGTTATCCTTTACTTAGCTAAAGTTGTATGCCATGACATATAACTATTTTCATATCTAGGATTGATTTAAATTGAATATATCATCATCCTAGATAAGCATCTAAGGTTCCCTAACCTTGTTTGTTAATTGAATATTCATACATATTCACATAGGGTTGTGCATCTCTTTTGAGAGATTGAAGTCTTGTGTGATTGACCGGGATTAGGTCGGACACCGGGAACAAGTGGTCACATAAGCAACTGGACTAGAGCCACTTTTAAAGGCCCGCGTGGTAGAAGTGGGGGGTTATTGACCGGAGTGTTAGACGAGGTCTACATAGGTTGTAAACTCCATTTCAATTAGTGGATTTCGAGGTCCGAGTGTGGCGCACTAAACAGCCCGTGGTTTTTCCCAGTGGTTGGGTTTCCACGTAAACATCAAGTGTCATTTATTATTTCCGCATCTTATTACACTTGTATGTATATTTGACTTGCTAGGGGTATTTTCGTAAAATTGACATGCACGCGAAAATTGGGTAATAATTAGCTAAAATCTATTCACCCCCCCTCTAGCTTTATATTAAACACGCCTCCAGGACTTTTCAATATGTTTCATTGTCGTACACCTAATTCTACTTGATGAATTGGGCCCCTAATATCGCTAATAATTAATTAAATAAAGCTTTTTATAGATTAAACAATTTCAATTTCAATCTCACCAATAAGGTATAAATAGGACTAAAACCTCTAGCCAACACAACCTACACAGTCAATAAAATATCTTCTAGTAAATCACACTCAAAGAGCCTGGTGAGGCAATAACCTCGTCCCAACCATCCATGTATCAGCTCTAAGCGATCACAACACCTTGCCATGTTAAAGACTGAGCAGTACCTATGATAACACATGCGAGTAGTGTTAAACACTGGACTTACCCCGGGATAAAGCGCTACCGATCTCATTTAGCCACCTCACCACGTTAAAGACTGGGCAGCATCCATGATAACACCTACGAGTAGCGTTAAACACTGTGATTTACCCCGGGATAAAGCGCTGTTGACCTCGTTCGGCCACTTTGCCACGTTAAAGTCTGGGTAGTACCCAAGATAACATGTGCGAGTAGCGTTAAACATTGGAACTTACCCTAGGATAAAATGCTGCTGAACTGATTCGTGCCAAGCATCATCAGTAATTCGGTCACCTCGCTGCGTTAAAGACCTTGTTGCATCAGAAATTAGGCAACAATCAAGATGGCACCAACACATAAGCAAAAGCAAGTGCTTGAGACACAGTAGCAAATATGAAAGCTGTTTCTCATTCAATATGGAAGCAAAATTACAAAAAAAAATATAAAATAAAAATAAATTATACACAAGCTAATCTTTCCTCATAGGCGCCCCTTTATGCAAATGTTTAGAGTTATCACCTTCAGCAAGTAGCAAACATGTTTATAGGCCTTGGGCCAACTAGTTGCCTGTTATTTTCCCCCTCACTGTCAAAAATCACGTAGCGATACCCAACATGAGGGCCCATGTCAAATTCCTTATGAAAAAGAGAAGTGGCTTTATTTTGGGCATATCATTTTGGGGTAGAAAACTCGCCAACCATCTCTAAATGCATCGGCAAGGGGTCCACACAGGCTTGACGGCAATGAGCTCGCCAATTCTTCTGTTAATCTTTGATGGAGCTTAGAACCTTTTCCCATTCTTCTTCCTTAAAGCCCTTAAAATGATTGATCTCCTTCTCTGTAGCCTATTTTTTGATTGATAAAAATCACGGGCCACTTTCATCCCATTATAGTATTCATGATACATGAAGGCGTTAAAGGTAGGAGATCGCTTATATCGATCCACGACCCTAAGTTCCAAATCCCCTATCGCTTGCAGGAAGGTGTTATTTTAGCCGGAGCATCGTTACCACAACCTCTAGGCCTCATTTTTAGCCTCTTAGGCCCATAGTTCAGCACCTCGTTAGGACTCAAATTCCCTCTCCAGCAGAGATGTCACATTGACGAGTTTGCCCCTAGAATTGATCTTCTTAATAGATAATTGAGTAACCTGGGTCTCAAGATTTGCAATTTGCAAGGCGAATGATGCTTTCTCCTCCATATAGGAAGTTAGTTCTAACATAACCTGTACAAGAAAAAAAAAAGTATAGTGAGAACCAAAATCTTACAGAGACAAGTAGAATAAGACGGAGGATCATTACCATGGAGAAAGTGTTGAAATAATGTTCAAGTCTTTGGTTTGAAGAACCACCATTTGGTTCCTAGCTGGAACCCACATCCTCAAAAAGCATGCCGTTGCCAGAAAACACGGTGAGTAAATCCTTCACCAAAACAGAGGGATGTCACGCTCAGATAGCTTTGCCCCCACTTGTTGCCTTAGTAGATTCTCTGAAGAAGCGGGGTGGCCTACAGTCCCAGCGAGTTCACGAGGAGACACCTCAACAGGAGTCATCAGGGGATTTGTAGAGGAAAAATTCCCCTCGATTGGGACATTTCCTTCACCTAGGCCAATTTCATCCCCAATCTTTTCCGTAGGAGAAGGAGGCCTAGTAGTGCGACTAATTTGTAAAGGCACCAGAGGGGCCAAACATGCAGAAAAGCCACCCACTCTATTTCCCTTTGTGGCCTGTTGCCCAGCTAAAGCCAAAGAAACTAGGTTGCACCCCTTATCCTTCTCTTCACTACGAAGTGAATCAACAATAAAAGCTACAAAACCCTCGTGATCTAAGGAAGCTAAGCAAGCAGAGGAACTTCGTTTCCTTTTCTTTTTTCTCTCATCTTGCTCAGGGGCAACCGGATTCCCAAATGAGTCACTTGCCTTAGCATGACGAGATGGTGTGGCCGCACCAGACTTGGAAGACCTACTTCTCTTATTTGATGGGGGTTCTAACCTCGACAGATATCCTAGAACCCTTAAGAACCATTTTCTTCCTTTCTTCTTGATTTTTTATTACACGGGTGAGCTCTCCTCAGATTGGTTCATCATAGTATACTGAAAAGAACAGAAAAGAAAGACAAAGACAAAGAAGACCCAATCAACAGACAAAGAAAACATGACAGAAATATAAAAGAAGGACGCTATAAGAGACACATATATTGAGGGTGATTATCAGAAATCCAGAAATAATCCTACGGTATAGATTCCTTTTTTCCTTCTGGAACTTTTATGACAAGAATTTTGCCACAACTTCTCAAAGATGGTGTATACCTCCTTAGGTTCTTTGTCGTACATGGATCCTCCGTAAGCATTATTCACTAAAATACCTGAGACTTCACTCAGGCCATCATAAAATCACTGACATAGTTGATGAATAAGATATCCGTGTTGAGGGAAATCCTTGATAAACTTCTTGTAACGCTCCCACGCCTTATAAAAAGTCTCATTATCTTGTTGAAAGAAACTTGAAATTTTAGCTCGGATTTCACTGGTTTTCTGAGGTGCATAATACTGATCAGTGAACTTTTCCCTTACTTCATCCCAGGTTCTCAAAGATGCTAGTTGTAATGTTAACGGCTATGTCTTAGCAACACATATGTTATGCATGTTGCCGTATGTGTCTCTTTAGCAATTATTTTCTTGTGCATTGCGAAAAAGACTAATATCCTGTAACGAATATATAATATACATGTTGGCGTATGCGAAATTATTGACTTGTGCGATGCGAAAACGCTAATATTTGACAACACACACATTATGGACGTTGTTATCGTAAATATTAAAATGCACAACTATCATTAGCAAAGTAATGTAGTTTCCTTTCTCTTTTCTGAAAATGATTTAACTTCTACTTTTTCCTTTTTAACTGTAAAATATGGAGACTTGTCTCATATAATAGGAGTTGCATTATGAGTCGTGTGTTTGTAACGATTAATATCATTAGGTTTCGATAGACCTTTAACCCGATTGTTTTTTTATTTTAAATAAAATAATTTAGCTATTATACATGACATGTATAGTTACATGAGCAATTATGATAGAAAGTTATTTTATTTTTAAATATTTAACTTTCATAGATCATGGTAGAAATCAAATGACTAACAATTTAACTTGTAAATATATAGAATATTCATAGTAACTAAGCTCTTTAATTAAATGATGGGATAAAATTTTGATAATGTTTAATTGTTAATCATAAAAATAATTAAAATGATTATCATAATGAGTTAAATTTATCAACTAATAAAAATTATTAATTTTTTCACTAAATTATTGAATTAATTTTTTTTATAACATATATATGTTATATATAAATAAGTGTGTAATTATATCAAAGTTAAACTCACAGCAGAATGGTAAAGTCTCTCATGGGGATGGTGTTTGTCTTAGGTTCAAACCCCCATATGAACAATGTGTGTGTGATTAAAATACAAGGGGTATGGGGCTAGATAGTGATTGGGCCTAGTTGGGGGTAGCCCAATGGGGTTTAAATTTTGCTTATTTTTTTTTTTCTAAACCCAAGACAACGTACAATGCGCGTTGTGAAAATTGTTTAATGCAACCTACAATGCACGTTGTGAAAACTACCTAAGACAACGTACGGAAAAATTGGCTAAGACAACGCACGGTAAGACAACATACATCAAACATGCGTTGCGGTAAATGTCAATGACAACGCGCATAACACGTTGTAATTGTTCTATGACTACATACATTGCACGTTGCGAAAAACTTTGGAACTTTTGGCAACAGGCGTATCAACAACATATGCCCGTGCGTTGCAAAAACTTTTCACAACGCATTTTGCGTGTTGCGAAAAGCCAAATTTCTTGTAGTGAAGGTACGATACTTTTATATATGTTAATTACTCAAGGGTTAAGGTTCTTCTTTTCGGGAAAATTTTAAACTATACTAAACTTATTTTCGCTTCCGCCGCGTGCAATTTTCCTTACAATTGGTATCAGAGCCTTGGTCATACCCTTGATTAATTGATGTATATATACGTGAATCTATTTCTTTTATTGTAATTATGCATGTTTTAGAAAGAGATGACACTCTAGGTATTCTCATATATAATTACATTGGAATGTATGGATTCATATATGTTATTATAATGTGATTTGTTGTTGCTCGATTTTGGTCCTAGAATTTCAATGTATTTTTGTTTCGGAATTGTAACAAGAAGGGTGGTCTATTATCGTCATAATTCCTTCTTGATAGTTGCTAAGTTTTTTTATTTTTTATTTTATTTTGCTATTGTAATAAAAATTACTGCAGAAAATATAATGTATTAAAATACTGCACTATTACTATTAAAAAAATACTGCAGTATATTTAATTAAAAAAAAAAAACTGCAGTAATTTTTTTTTTAAAATATGTTGTAATATATTCAAGGTTCGAAGACTTGAAGAATTGGAAGCGCTGGTACCAATCCGGGCACCAGTGCACACCAAGGCAACAAGCGCGCACGCAACCTAGTATGCAATTGCACTTGTTGCAGTGTAGCAGCGCACAGCTCATGCAAGGGCTTGCCGTTCTGCAGCACATGGCCTTGCATGGACTGGGCGTGCGCATGGGGCAGCCGTGGTGGGTTTTTGGGCGCGCAAGGAACATGCACGTGACGACCATCTGAAGACTTGTTCGCCAAGTTAGGGTTTTTGTATTTCTGACAAATGTAATTTACTTACTTTTCTAGGATGGACCAAAATTGTGGCTATTTATTTTTCGTAAATATTACAATATTTGTTGTTGTTTGATAACATGTCATATAGAATAGGAGTGCCACTCATATATCTCTTTTGGTATGAACATGCATTGAATGATTTAAGTATCTAATTGGCATCTAGATAACTTGGTAAATCATTCTATGGAATTTAATCACACGTCTTAAATAATTGAGTGGGAGAAGGTGTTTTGAAACACCTATGGCCTCCAAGGTTAGTTAAGCTTTATGTTTTGTGTGATAACCCCCCAAGGGGTATCCATGAATGGAATTTAGCAAGATACTTCCTTACAATGATAGACTAGATAATTGACTCAAACAATATCTACTCTCAAAGGAGAGATTTTCGTGAGGGAAAATATTGAAGGTCGATATCTTGGTAACACACTCAATGTGTTTTTGTTGATATCCTCCCAAGAGTTCTTGTCAATAAAATCACAAGGCTAAAATTGAAAACGCTGGTTGTTATGTTAACAATTAGGTGGGACCTAGTCCAACTAGTAAATGATGCAAACTCCTAAAGGAGGCGTGACATTTATGGACGTTGAATTTTACGATTGAATTATTTATTTAATTCAAGATAAATATTCAAAAGTGCTTTATCATGATTATTTACTTATGTATATTTTTTGTTTTATTCAGAAATCATGACCCCATCCCTAATGAACATCCTGAAAGATAACACTTTAACTGGTGATAATTATGTCACATGAAAAAGGAAAATTGGGTTATTACTGCAATCTGAAAAACATAAGTTTGTTCTGACTATTCCTAAACCACCTACTCATAATAAATGAATCTAATGTGAAGCAAAGAGATGAGTATGAGCAGTGGAAGACCTCAGATGATATGGCCAAATGTTACATTATGGCTACTATCTCTGACATGTTGCAATAGCAACATGAAGGAATGGGGTTTGCTGCTGATATAATGATGTCTCTAAATGGGATGTTTGCTATGAGGTCCAGGATGACTAAGAGAGAGGCAATGACTGCTTTCATGAATCTTAGGATGAAACCTGGATAGGCTATGAAAGATCACATGATGAAAGTCATAGCACATCTTAACATTGCTGAACTAAATGGTGCTGAGATAGATGGTGAGACAAAAATTGACATGGTTGTCAACTCACTGTCAGATTCCTTTAATCAATTCAAGTTGGACTACACCTTGAACAAAAAGGAATACACCTTGCAGGGCCTAATGCAAGATGTTCAAAGTGCTGAAAAGATCCTTGTGAAAGGCAAAGGTCAAGAGATTCATATGGTGGGTAGAGTTGCTGCTGTTAAAACCCGTCAAAAGGCCAATAAACAACAGAAGAAAAAGCAACTTGGGCCTACCAAGAAGGAGACCAAGAAAGTAACCAAGATTAAAGGGAAATGTTTCCTTTCTAGTGAAAAGGGACATTGTAAAAGAAATTGCCCAAAGTCCCAGAATAAGAAGGAAGAATGTAATGTTAATTATCTTGAAACATGTTTTCTGGCAAATTCTACAGATTCTTGGATCATAGACTCTGGAGCCACTAATCATATTTGTTATTCCTTGCAGGGGTTCCAGGAAAAGAAAATGCTGAATAAGAATGAAATCAACTTGCACTTGGGCAACGAAACGTTAGTGTCTGCAAGTGCAGTGGGAGATATTAGAGTTAATCTAGATTCTAGTAGGCATTTAGATTTGATAGACGTTTATTATGTACCTCAATTCAAGAGGAATTTAATTTCAATTTCTTGTTTAAATAAATTTGGATATTCGGTTACTTTTAATAAAGTTTTTATTATTAGTAAGAATGATAAAATTATTTGCAAAGGTACATTGGAAAATGGTTTATTCTTTCTACATAGAAATATCTCTCATTTGTTAGACACAGAATTAACGGAACTTAATCATAAAAGAATAAAATTATCAAAAGATAAAACCTACCTATGGCATTTGCGCTTAGGTCATATTAACCTTAATAGGATTAAAATATTGGTTAGTGATGGACCTTTAAGTGACTTAAAGGTCGATGATCTACCAACTTGTGAATCCTATTTGGAAGGTAAGATAACCAAAAGGTCGTTCACGACCAAAGGCGCAAGAGCCACTGAATGTTTAGGATTAATACACACTGATGTATATGGTCTTATGAGCATTCAAGCTAGAGGTGGATATGAGTACTTCATCACTTTCACAGATGATTACTCAAGATTTGGCTATGTGTATCTCATGAGACATAAGTCGGATGCTTTTGACATGTTCAAAGCATTTAAAGCTGAAGTAGAAAATCAGCTTGAGAAACACATAAAAATCTTGAGATCTGATCATGGTGGAGAATATCTATCTGGTGAGTTTCAGCAATATCTTATTGATAATGGGATAGTTTCTCAGTTTTCTGCACCAGGTACACCTCAACAAAATGGGGTAGCATAAAGGAGAAATAGAACTCTTTTGGACATGGTTAGGTTTATGTTGAGCTATTCAACGCTTCCTAAATCTTTTTGGGGATATGCTTTACAAACTGCAATGTACATTCTAAACGATGTACTATCTAAATCGGTTCCTCAAACACCGCATGAGTTGTGGACTGGGCGAAAACCTTGTTTACAACACTTAAGAATATTTGGTTGTCCTGTGCATGTGTTAAAAGAAAAGACAGAAAAGATGGAGTCCTGTTCGGAAACATGTATATTTGTGGGGTATCCAAAAGGAACTAAATGATATTATTTCTATAATCCTTCAGATATTAAAGTATTTGTTTCGACAAATGCTAAATTTTTGGAAAAAGGACTATATGAATAATTTTGTGCCTAAAAGTAGAATTATCCCAAATGAGATGTCAGGAGATACAATTCCACAAGAGGTTTCATAACCTAACCTAATTGTAAGTTCCACACCATCATAAGATTAACAACCTACCATTTCTCGTCGTAGTGGGAGGGTTAGTAATCAACCCGAAAGATACATCGGTCTAGGAGAATCAGTGGAGAATCTCCTGGATGACGATGATCCTTACACATATAAGGAAGCAATGGAGGATGTTGATTGTCATCATTGGAAAAAGGCATTGCAATCTGAAATTGAATCTATGTTCAATAAAAAAGTCTGGTCTCTTGTAGACTTGCCTAAAGGGATAAAACCCATCGGGTGCAAGTGGGTATACAAGAGGAAAAGAGGAATGGATGGAAAGGTGAAAACCTTTAAAACTAGATTAGTAGCTAAAGGTTACACACAGATGGAAGGTATCGATTACGAGGAAACCTTCTCTCTTGTGGCCATGCTTAAATCTATTAGGATACTTTTATCCATTACAGCATTTCTAGACTTAGAGATTTGGCAAATGGACGTCAAGACAGCTTTCCTTAATGGAAGTCTTGACGAAAGCATCTATATGATACAACCAGAAGAATTCCTTGAAAAAGGCCAAGAGGAAAGGGTATGCAAGTTGCAAAAGTCCATATATGGACTAAAGCAAGAATCCAGATCTTGGAACATAAGGTTCGATCAAGCTGTGAAAGGTTTTGGATTTATTCAAAACCTTGACGAACCCTGTGTGTACAAAAGGATTAAATGCGACAAGTTGGTTTTCCTAATTCTTTATGTTGATGATATACTACTTATTGGAAACGATGTAGGTGTATTGACATCAGTAAAAGAATGGTTAGCAAAACAATTTGATATGAAGGACTTAGAAGAAGCAAGTTATATTCTTGGTATCCAAGTGATAAGGGATAGAAAGAATAGAACGATTGCATTATCCCAAGCTTCATACATAGATAAAATCTTGTCTAGATTCTCCATACAAGATTCTAAGAAAGGTATGTTACCTTTCAGACATGGAATCAAACTTTCTAAGGAACAAATTCCTAAGAATGAGCATGAAGAGCAATTCATGAGTAGAGTTCCATATGCTTCGGCAGTTGGAAGTCTCATGTATGCAATGCTATGCACTAGACCAGATATTTGTTTTGTTGTTGGCATAGTTAGCAGGTTTTAATCGAAACCTGGACCTGGTCATTGGACGGCAGTCAAGCATATTTTCAAGTATCTCAAGAGAACAAGAGATTATATGCTTGTATACTTTGTAGGGGATTTAATTCTCGTTGGGTATACAGATTCTGATTTCCAGTCGGATTCTGACTCTAGAAAATCCACATCAGGATCTGTGTTTACTATTGGAAGAACAGTCATATGGAGGAGTATCAAGTAATCCTTTATTGCTAATTTCACCATGGAAGCTAAGTATGTTGCTGCAGGCAAATCTGCCAAAGAGGTTGTTTGGCTCCGCCAATTCTTGGTTGACTTAGAAGTGGTTCCTAATACGAATAAGCAAATCTCTATTTACTGTGACAACAATGGAGCAGTGGCTAATTCAAGAGAACCAAGAAGCCATATAAGAGGAAAACACATTGAAATGAAGTATCATCTTTTGAGGGAGATTGTGGGTATGGGTGACGTAACAGTCACCAAAATCGAGTCAGCAGAAAATCTAGCGGATCCCTTCGCAAAGGCTCTACCTCAGAAGAGTTTTGATGGGCACCTAGAGAACATAGGAATGAGAGATATGACACACTTGCTATAGCGCAAGTGGGAGATTGTTAGGATTATGCTCAATAGCAAGAGTGTAATAATGTTATTGACAATCATTTCATATTAATAAAGTGATTTATGGTTTAACAAATCTTATAACATTTATAGTTTAAATATTATAATTGTCAAAAGTAAATAATCATAAGGTCAAAAGACTATGAGAAATAAAAGAATTGTTCATACACAATTCGTTAGTTAGTCTTAAATAATGTTCACAACTTAAGATAAAGGTTGGGCATCTTTACCTTGTTAAAGTTGTAGATTCTTTTGTTAGCATTTGAGTGGGATCAAATGTGATATGATGAGTCTAAAATCATCAAAGTGTCTGGGACTAAAAGAATCTAGTGCACTAGGTGTATTGAATAGGATCACAAAGAAATACTTTATCTAGAACCGTCAGTAGATAAAAGTTTTCATTATGAGGGCAATCGGAGAGTCTATCTTAATCATGAGATAAATGATGGACTTATGGTTACAAGTGTTATCATTTGAGCTATCAATAAGTACGATGATATAGTATAGTCTATCCTCGATAGTTTGGTGGTATTCATTTGCTAATCGATAAAGGACTTCATTTATAGATATAGACATCATGGCTCTATTTATTAAAATGAGAGTATAATATTATCATATGGATATTTTGAGGTATTGGATATTAAATCTTAACGTTGAGTTTTCGATAGCGTCTATTGAAACATAACTTCTGGACAAGTCAGAATATCAAAGTTCAAAATGTGGTCATATGAGTAAATATGGTAACTAGGAGAGCTATAGGCGGTCTATGAGCTCTTGGCAATTACTAATATTATTCACGAGGATACACTATCTCCAATAAGATTGTCTAGGGTATTAATGAAAAACATTTACTTATTTTATCTTTATTTAAGAGTTCAATTTAGCTCTTTAGTGGAATGAGCTAAAATTAATAGATTGAACCTAAGTGAATCATTTGTTGATTGTGATTAGGTTGTGTCTATTGAAGCTTAAATTTAGATAACCTGCCAAGATCCCCAATCCACATGGACTTGCATGGATCGCTTGATATATTCTACCAGACTAATTATGGGTCCATCTAGAATTGTATTAAGGCATGTGGATTTGTTTCTTTTAGTAAGAATGAGCCTAGTTCACATGTGGGCCTTTTTATTAAGGTCCAATGGATTAAATAAAATGGAAAAATAATATATGGCCCATGTAGGGTACTTGGGCGGCAAGGGTAATATATTAGTCTATTATATTATTTTATTTTATTATTTGATTAAATGAAAATTAATTAATTATTTAATTAAGAATCAAAATCTTTTTTTGACTAGGAAATATGTTTCTTAATGTTATACTATTGTTAGTAGTATAATAAATATTAAAGACTTTATTTGGTAAGTAGATAAATAAAAGGAATTTATTTATCTAGTCAAATTAGGGAGTCTTTGATATAGTCACAAATACATTAAAGAGTTGGATTATGGTTTGGAATTCTAAAGAAATCTACTGTAAGGACCTATATTTTGTGATTGACTTATTTCATGACATACCACATTGGGGATGAGTGTGTAATGGGTAGCTTAGGTCATCTTGATGATTATCAAAGCAAGCTGCCAAGCATCCCGGTGACTTCAAGATCAAGAGCTTCAAAAGGTATATCACTTGACTTTGATTCTTGAAGAGATTAGGTGCACACATACACTTGCATACATCTTTATCTATCGTGCATTTGTTACCATGCATGTGTGTTTCATTGATTCGTGCATCTATGTCATTTAGCACACACACACTTTCATTGCATTTATATGATTGCATTTGTGTTTCTCTTAATTGTGTGCTTATATGCTTTATCATCACACTTATGCATTTTCATATATTGCATATCTTTTGTGTGTCACATGCTTAGTGATTATTCATGATATTGTCCATTCCCATGCATGTTATTTATTCACAACCACACTCGCACTTCATGTTAGTCTTAAGTGTGGTGTAATTCGTTTCCGTTTGTGTGATCGAAAACGTCCATGCTTGCACAATGGTGTGCATGTCTTACTGCGATGATTGACTACTTGAGAAGGTCTCATCTTCTCTTGGATAAGTGTTAGATTTGGTTTGGTTGTTTGAAGTGAAGTGTCTAGTTTCAAAATATTGGAGTTCAATGATTTAAATGTTTTTCAAAACTGACCTTTGTATGGTCTAATGACCATAACTTTTTATAAAAAGATTGAAATTGAGTGTTGTAAATTTCTGGACAAACTAGACACCCATACCTTTCCAACGGTATATTATTCGTAATATTTCATGACTGTTTGGATTGGTTTTGAAATCTCTAATGTAACCACTAAAACAGGGCTTCACAGCTGTTATTCAAATCTGACCATTGGTCACTCAATTTACCATAACGTTTTCTATAGACATTAAAATGTCATTCTGTAAATAGGAGTAGAAAGTAGACATCCATACCTTTCCAACGGTATATCATACGAAAGGTTTCGATATCGTTTGGTCATGGTTTGGGGCGCTTGAATCTCGAGCAGAAGTTGAGCGCTGGTATAACACTGGTCATCATGCGCAGCTCACCAATGCAACTTGGACAGTAGGTCTGCGCTGGTCCTGCACTACTCGACTAGCGCCAGACCAACGCAAATGACGGGATTTGGGCTGTTCTTTTCCAAAACGACGTGGTTTTGTCTTACCCTAGTATATATGTATTCTCTTATTCTTTTGGTCGACCAAAAGCTCAAAAATTCACATTTTAGAGAGAGGAAGAGCTCCCCTAGTGAGAGAAAGCAAAAGCTTGTTTCTTTAACTCTCCAAACCTAAAACCCATCTCCATCTTGCATCATTCAACATCATTTGAGCATGGATCTTCATGGTTTCATAACCAGGTAAGTTAGAACTTCATTGAATATCATTTAATGTTCTTCTTACTCTAGATTAGGTGTTTATTGCATGATTAAATACCTAGACTCTATTTATTGTATATATTTATAAGTCTTGATAACAAGATTGGGTTTGTATTTTGATAGCTTAATTGATTAGGTCTTTTTGCCTAAAAAGCTAAGTCATAAACATTCTTATGTAATTTATTGATAACTAGCTTGATAGATTGTCTTTTAATCAACTAGTTAAGGCTTTGAATGTTTACGTGTGTTTAGTTGACAATTATGTTGTTAGAAATTCTCTACAACTAACTGAGTTCACATGTATAGACATGTTGACATTGTTTGATAGCTAGGATTCGTTTTTTGATTGATAACATCTAGCTAAGTCTATATGATTTACATTTAGACATTGTTGATTAGGACTCCTTAATTGCATTTGTTAACTGTATATTCATAGTCCTTGCCATGATTATTGACAACTTATGTTGATTTGGCTTTGTTTGTTGACAATTAGGTTGTTAGAAATCTCTACAACTAATTGAGACCTCATGTATGTGCATGTAGGCTTTGTTGAAAACTAGGATGTTGATTTGCATTATAACATCTAGTTAAGCATATAGTGTTTAGTTTAGCACTCATTGCATTTGTGCATCATTGTGATATACACTTAGACTTTTTATTCTCTTCAAGAGTCAAAGTCTTGTGGCTTCTAGGTGAAGTTGCACAAGCATTGTACTAACTCCTCTGTAAAAGGCCTGCGGGTAGATTAGAAGGTGCTCACGCCAATAGTAGTTGATCGTGGAGATCACTTGAGGGTGTAACCTTCTCTTCATACAGAGGTTGTCTAGGGTTGGTCTAGATTCGTTATAAAAGGCATGCGGGTAGGAGTGGTGGGTTAGTAACCAAGAATGGTTGAGGTCAACCTAGGTTGTAAACATCATTACATATAGTGGATTCGAGAAATGTGTGTGGCGCACATAATAGCCCGTGGTTTTTTCCTTGTTGAAGGTTTCCATGTAAAAATCAAGTGTTCTTTAATTTCCGCACTTTATACTTGATTTATTTTGTTGTGTGTTTGGGTTTTCATATGTTAACTTTGACTAATAAAAAAATTGGTAATAATCGATTAACAACCCATTCACCCCCCTAGGTTGTTTTAGACACACACGTATTTATTTTCATATACCTAGGGTTAGGATTTAGGTCAAAAGACATAAATCCTATTTTTGGTGGAAGCTTTCGGCCACCCTATATAAGATATGGTATAGAATTCAGCCACCTTAATGAAAAATGAGAGAATTATTTCTTTTGCTTAAAAATAGAAATCCAACTCTAAGGCATAAGGTTTGATTTTCAGCCAAGAGGAAATAGGTGAAGAAACATTTTATTTTTGATAGTGTACTACTAGCTTTTATATCAAAAGACTTTGTACACAACTTCGATTAAGGTTCACGCGAATTTCGATCAATAGATTGAGAATTCACAAGTAATCGGAATGTTCTTCGTTTTCTCTTGGAAGGTCATAGTGACTAACAAAGAAAAAGTTTTTTTGTTATCCATCCTCAGGTACACAATTCAAAGAAAAGGAGCTCACGCTCCTAGGTGATTCACGTTCGTGATTAAATTGTAAGCTCTTGTGGAATACCATCGACGCAACGTCAATTGGATCACGTGACAAAGGTACGATACTTTTATATATGTTAATTACTCAGGGGTTAAGGTTCTTCTTTTTGGAAAAATTTTAAACTATACTAAACCTATTTTCGCTTCCGCCGCGTGCAATTTCCCTACAAATATTACATATTAAATTAAGCACTCTCTTTTAAATTTTTTAATTGTCACATATCTTTAATTTTCTATCTCCATTCCTTCTCAAGCAAGACTAACAGTTAAAATAATAAATAAATAAATAAATAAATAAATAAAAAATAATAAATAAATAAAAACTTATGAATAAACTTGATTTTTAGGAATCATATATATTAATATATTAATAAAAAAAAAAAAAAAAAAAAACCCTCTCAAAAAACAAGTACCTTGTTTTTAATTCTTTTATTAATCTTAGAAATTATGAGTTTAATCGAATCTAGTTGCAACAAATCAAGTTTTCATATAACTATTTTTTTTTAAAAAAAAAATTGACTTTTTAATATATATATATATATATATATATATATATATATATTACTGTTAGTAAAAACCAAAAATATTCATACGTTTTTTTTCTTTAACTATATATTAATCGAGAAAGTATGGAGATAAGATTTTTAAAAAAAAAATAGAGAGATAGTAATCAGGAGAGAGTTTTTAATATGGTAATAATAGATTTAGAAGAGAGAGTTTAATACGTAACATTTAATCTAATGATTTATGAGAGAGAATTTTTTTTAAAAATAATTTAATTAGTTTGGAGTGTCTTTAGAATTTTTTTTTGTCGTGATTAGTAATTTTAGTTCAGATTAAAATTGTCATTAATAATAAAAAAAATAAAATAAATTGGAGTGTAAATAGATAATTTGTGGATTGTAAGGAGAATTTCTCAAAAACTATATGTACACCCCAAATTAGTATGTTTTAAAAAATCCAATAATACCCTTTAGTAAAATTACTAAGATCATCTTTAATGCAAGTGTGGCTTGTGAAAAAAGAGATGTCACGTAGGATAAATAGATGTTCTATTAATAATTGTGTCTCCAATGCAACCGTGCATATTCAACATCAAGCTGACGTGGCAAAAAAAATATTAGACATTGTCAACATGACCGTCTACTTTCAAACAGTCTATTGCACATATATTTTTTAGGTTGACTCAGCAAACATTTAAAACTGACATTAATTTTTCATATATTTTTGGTAAGGAAATAAAAATAAATAAAAAAACAGAAAAAAAAAAATAGACACGTCATTAAAAAAATTGTTTTTTAGACAGAAGCACTGGAGACCAAATTTTGAATTGATTGTCTATCAAGTTTATTTTTATACCACATTGGAAATAAGTCCCCTGACGTTGTTGCCATGTCAACAATTATTGGCATGCAAGCCACTTTTGTATTGGAGATGCCCTAAGAGGACTAATTGTTTGTTAGTACATTCACAAATAATTATTAATTAGTTTCCTATTTTAATCTTTTGTAGTTTTTTTTTCCCTATTAATGGTTTGATATTAATACATATATCATAAAAACTTTTTCCATTTTAATAAACCCTAGATTCTCTTTTAAATATGTTTTCAATCTCTTTTAAGGAAATACAAATTGATTGTCAAGTTTGACAAATGAATCAAAATCATGAGACAAATTTGGTTGTGAAAAAGTAAGTTTTAAATTAATTTTTAGGGTGAAATTCATTTTAGTCCCTCTAGTTTGACCTAACAGCCAAAGTGGTCCCCCGGTTTTCAATATGGACAAGAATCCTCTCCTCACCTCACTTCATCCTCACCTCACTTAATTTTATGACACATAAGCATTGTAATGAATGAATGATTAAGATGTGATTGACATTTTATTAACAACCAATCACATGCTTTTAAAAGGTGAGGAAAATGTGAGGATGAGGTGAGGTGAGAAGAAGATCCTGGTCCTTTCAATATTATCCCGTTAAATCCTTCTATTAATAATTCCATTAAAAAAGTGGTTTTTGACAGGGTCAGAGGGTCAAATGACCCTGCTGCCCCTGATTAAAAAATAAAACAAAAGGATAAAATAAAAAAATATTAAATTTTTTATTAATATTTTAAAAAATCAAATTAAAAAATAAAAAATCAAACTAAACCCTAACCCTCAAATCATCATCATCGACCATCGACCACCACCAACATCATCTATTCATCTTCATCATTTGCCTATACCCAAAAATTCCATCTGCAGAAACCAACACCCACCCACACCAAAATGAACATGATTTTTTTTTTTTTTTAAAAAACTAATATTTTAAAAAATCAAATTAAAAAATAAAAAATCAAACTAAACCCTACCCCTAACCCTCAAATCATCATCATCGATCATGACCAACATCATCTATTTATCTTCATCATCTGCCCACACCCAGAAATTTTATCTACAGAAACCAACACCTACCCACACCAAAATGAACACCCATCTCCAGAAACACCATCTCCGAAAAATCAACACCCACAAACAACCCTACCAAAAATCATCACCACCACATACTAGAATTCACAAAAAAAATCACTACAAAACCACCATCGCTATCAAACCCATATAAACCACCAGTAGCGGCTGAATCAAACCAACACCAAACGCCGGTCGAATCAAACCACCACAGATCGAAACCATTTTCTTCCCTCTCTTCTTTCTCGCTCATCGAATCTACGCTAAAACCGATCGAACAAACATCACCTAGTCTAGGTTTGCGACGCTTGATCTGCACTAGATTGTGGATCTAGAGCGAAACCCGCAAAACACATCGACTTAGGTATGACCCATGTCTAGTGCGATTCGGTGCGAGAGAGATTTGAGAGGGATCTGAGTCGAGATCGAGAGAGAGATGATGGTTTGGTGATGGTGAGCTTCAATAAGATGTGATGAAGAAGAGGTGAAGAAGATCTGGTGAGAGAGAGAGTGAATTTTGGTTTGAATAGAAAAATAGAAAAGATTCTTGATCTCTCTGTTCATCTTCTTTCTTAATTTTTTTCATTCTATTTTGTGTTTTATTATCTAGGGTTGTTTTTTAGTTGATGAGAGTTTGATAGATAAGATTTGGGTGTTTTAGTTTAGGATTTGGGTGGCTAGGGTTTGATTTGGGTTTGAGTTTCTTGGATTTGTTAAATGTTGATTGTTGATGAAGGTGGTGTGGAGTTTCTAAGAGATAGAGAGAGAAAAATTATTTATTGAATGTTTATTTTTTTAATTTGATTTTTTTTTTTAAATTTTTTTAAATCAAATTTTTAATTGTTTTTAATTGAAATTATTAATTTAAACCCTGCTTTTACCATTATACCCTTAATGATCTGACGGAACCCTAATAGAATTAGATGGGAAGGACCAAAATATGGGTTTTTGGAAACTAGAGGGATCTGTCAAGAGAAAGTTGAAAACCAGGGGACCACTTTAGCTATTAGATCAAACTAGAGGGACTAAAATGAATTTCACCCTAATTATTATTATTTTTATTAAAAGAACAAAATTATTATGTATACAAACATGCTTTTAAATTAACTATATTATCTATATTTTTTTATTTCTTTCAAACATACTTCATACTTTTATTTATTTATCAATATTAGATGTTTTTTCTTGCAATATATATATATATATATATATATATATATATTAGATGCTCTTCAATTTCACAGAACACCCGTCTTTTTTTTTTTTTTTTTTGAAATATCATTTAACATCTATCTACTTCCACGTCAATTGGGACATGACACAAATCTTGCATTCCTACAACTTTCTCAAACATAAAGTGGTTCTCCAATTAAAAAAAAAAAAAATCTTAAAATGGATTTTTAACAAAAAATGGAGTTTGATTTGAAAAAATTGAGAAGATAAAAGAATTAGGGAAGAGAAAGAATAGTAAAATAATTAAAGATAACAACAAAAATTGGAAATAATAATAAAGTTGATTAAATAAATATAGTATAATTAAAGAAAAGGTATTTTTGACCTCAAGTGGGGTTTATTTACAAATTAAAGATTTTTTTAAGAGAGCTTCTTTTGACAATCCAATTTTTTTCTTTTTACACTTTTTTTCTAAAGACAATCCATTCTCAAAGTTTAAATTTAAAGAAATTCTAAAGACACTTCCTTTTGTTCCAAGATTATCCTTTTATCTTTTGACACTCCTATTCTAAAGACATTCCTATTCTAAAGACACTCCATTTTAAAAAATAAATTTCTAAAGATACTCCATTTTATTTTAATAAAAGTTAAGACAAACCATCGTAGCCTTTGGATTCATCCAGTGAGTAATCTTTTTTTAATTAAATTATTAAAAAATAAAATTATCTCTCATAAATCATTAGATTAAATATTACATATTAAACACTCTTTCCTAAATTTTTATTTACCATATTAAACTCTCTCCTCCATTACATATCTCTAATTTTCTATCTTCATTCTTACTAAAAAAAAAAAAAAAAAAAAAAAAAAAAAAACAAATACCTTGTTTTTCAAAAAAAAAAAAAAATTGAAATATGAAAATGCTTTTTGTTACTTATGTAGTTATGTGATTGCCTAGACAACTTTGTCTTAGAAATTCTGAGTTTAATCGAATCTAGTTGCAACAAATCAAGTTTTCATTTATCAAATTTTTTTTTTTTTTTTTTTTTTGAAAAAGGTATTTATATTGACTTATATATATATATATATATATAAATATATATATTAATGTTAGTAAAAAACCAAAATATTCATAAGTTTTATTTATTTATCTTTTTATTTATAACTATTAATCAGAGATGGATCGAAAAACTATAAAGATATGAATTTTTTTTTATTTTTTTTAAATGGTGAAAGAGAAAGTAATTAGGAGAGAGTGTTTAATATACAAAACTTTTCTACGTCGTACTATTACAGTGAAATCTCATCAGTCATTCATCTTTCATCTGCATCGAAAAATGATCCATTATCTTCTAACACATAAAAGACATAACTTTTCATTTATTGCCTTATTGGGATAAAGATTTGGATCTGTTTCCAAATAAAAACCAAGGTTGAGAATTGAGATCCATGTCCTAGTTCTTCGACATCTTATAACGACTCATTTTCGTAACCTTCGGCCTCAATCTATTAAAAACAATTTAATATCCTTCGTTGGCCTTTTGTGGCTGTTTAATAAATATCTGGTGCAGTTAAAAAAATAAATAAATTAATATATTCGTTTTTTATAAATAAAAAAAATTGTATTGTTTTATCTTAATTTAATTATATTTAATTTATTACGATAATATTGTTAAAACAAGAGCAAAATGTTAATTTTGATGGTAAAACGGGGGTTTGGGGGCTAAGGTTAGGGAACCTCCTCTTGAAAAGGCTAACTCTGCCCTGCCCCTATTTATACTGACATGGGTTTGGGTCAAGGGCCGGGAAGGAGGTGGTTTTCAGGGGTGGGGTTAGTGGTGGCCACGATTCGGTTTCGGTTCGAAACCGGCGGTTTCGGTTTGGTGGCCACCCAAAACCGAAACCGAAACTGGAAATTCGGTTTGGTACATGGTTTTAAACCGGCGGTTTTACGGTTTCGGTTCGGTTTTGAGCGGTTTTTTTAATTTTTTTTTCAAAAAAAGTGCCACGTGGCAATTTTTGATTGGTCGATTTTTTTTTTTTTTGGTTCAAACCGACGGTTTCGTCCGGTTTTTGGAGGACCCAAACCGAAACCGAAACCGTACGGACCGGTTTTCAAAAGGTTTTCAAACCACCGGTTTCGGTTTTCGGTTTTCGGTTTTCGGTCTGGTTTGGTCCATACGGTTCCGGTTAAACCGCGGAAACCGCGGACAAAACCGACGGTTCAACCGGAACCGTGGTCACCACTAGGTGGGGTACCTTCCCTCAACCGAAGTGATTCATTGAGATTCGTAATGTGGATGTCACTTATAAATGTATTTAACTTGCAATTAGTTATTACCATATATATTATGAGAGAAATAGTAGATATATTTTTGTGTTTATGTACTGATTGTAGGGGGTTGCTCTATAGTTGTTGAAACTGGGCTCTTACAGCTTGTAACTGGAACCTCGTCGAACCAAAAGTGTTGACTTCTATGAGAATCTAAAATAAAAAGAAAGATACATGAATAAAAACCTGAGTCAGGAATAAGGTGGTCGAACTCTGGTTTGTGTTGTATTTTGGCCTTATGTTGCTTGGGCCGAGCGTAGAAATAGAATGTTAGAATGAATCAAGAAAACAACTGATAATCTGAATGTTAAGGGTGTGAACGTTAGAGAATTCCAGTCACCAGAGTTTTGATTTGGTCAAAGCTTTAGCAAGCAAATAAGCTTTTCAATATCAGAAAATCAGAATCCCTTCTCTGTGAATAGGGGGTCTTATTTATAGGCATCCTCCCACTCAATCACGTGGTTCGTGGAGGATCAAATTCGGTTGATCATGTCTTAGATTTGAAGGGATACTCTGTTTGAGTTTAAATCAAACTCTCACTTTAGTTGTTATCACATAAAAACTGAAACCAGATTGGGTCAAATGATTGTTATCTCAACCATCAGGCTCTAGGGTCGACTCGTAGCACATGGGTTTGACCCGTATTACTTGCAGACCCGTTGTGGGCTTAAAGGTTGGGCTTAGGGCCTGTTTTTGGCTTACCACACTGATTTGGTACTTTACAGGGTAGAAATTATATTTGTATATGGAATTTAAGCCTACTTTTTTGGAAACAAAAATCAATAAAAAGAGTTGTTCTAGGAATCAATTAATAAAATACTTTTAACATTGTTAGTAGTCAAGATATATTTTGCACGGGAATGTAATATTTTAAAGTGTTTTACTACATTCTTTCAAAAAAAAAAAAAAAAAAAGTTTATATTCCTTAAAATAAATAAAATAATAATATAAGAAAAAAAAAAAAAAACTTACTATATAAAATCTTTTTTTTTTTTTTTTAATGAAATGTCCTTAATACATAAGTCAGTGACTCAATGTACATTTAGTATAAGAATATAGTAAAACATAGATAAATGAATGTTTGGTAAATTAATAATCTCGCTTAAATAATAAAATCTACCGGTCCCGATTCAGGGCCAATGGACTAAAATAAAAACCTCATAAAATGCATAAGATAATAATTTGTTTTTTTTTAATAAAAATCCTTTAAGACCCAATGGATATATAAATTAATAATTGATTAATTACATTAAATAAATAGCACATAAAATTCATAATATATATTAATGAACCTTTTGCTTGCAACTTATCTTTTCTCAATTGAGCTTATCTCAAAAAATGCATCGATCCCCATTGGGGGTCGAAATCGACCTCCAATGGAGGTCAAGGTCATTTGAACTCCGTTGGAGATCTGCTCAACCTCCATGGAGGTCAAAATTGACCTCTAGTGCAGGTTGATGTAGAAGAATATGAAAAAAAAAATAAAAAATGGGAAAGTTAATTTTTGTCCAATAAGTCTCGTACTTTTTTTTTATGTTTCCGAGACTTATTTTGTATTTTCAAGACTTATTTTCTAATTTACTTATAGGTAATTTTTGAAACTTTTCAGTTAGTTTTTAAGACTTTTCAGGTAATTTCTGAGACGTTTTGGTAATTTCTAAGACTTTTGGGTAGTTTCTGAGACTTTTCAGGTAGTTTCCGAAACTTTTTGTAATTTCCGAGACTTTCTGGGAAAAAAATGGAAATTTTCAAAAAAATAATAATTCATCTTCTTCCTTGAAACTTCCATTGAACGCCAATTTCAACCTCCAAAGGAGGTCGAACTGACCTGCAATGGAGGTCTTTCATCTCCATTGATGGAGGACCTCCATCAATGGAGGATTTTGAAAAAAAAAAAAAATCAAAATCAAAATAGTGAAGAATTGGTTACTGTGGGGACATTTTTGGAAGGAGCCCAATTTAGGTGCCATTTAAACTTATGTTATTAAAGGAGTCATACTCTTAAAATTCACCTTTAAAAAAGTACTAATAATTTTTTGAACCCAAGCATACACTACATTTGATATATATATTTTTTAAATTATAGCAAGTAGTTATTTAAGATTACTACTACTTGAAAGACTTCTTTTGGAGAAACCGTTGGTAAAATACAACTGTCATGTCATCTAGATCACATTCATCATTGATAGATGTATTCATTAACTCTAAATGATCAATTAATTAGTAGGCAATTTCATCACCGTGTCATTGTCACTAGGATAATTTAAAAGGTGCTTAATATCCATCAAATTTTATAATTTGACCTCATCCATTGTTTATTATTATTATTATTATTATTTATCAGTCATACATGTATCTTGTTAAAAAAATAATAATAATAATAACAATAAGAGTATTCTATTGTACACGGGTTACTATTTGCATATGATTGCATGTGATCGTTTGTGAGTTGCTAACAAGACAAAATTTCGATGTGATTGTGTCATTTTAGATAGGATCAAAATGGAAGAAGTCTTTTTAAATTAATAAATATTCATTTATCGATAAATTAATAATTTATTTATTTATCAATAAATAAATAACTTCTCTTAAATAATAATTTTTCTCGGTCCCAATAATATTATTTTATAGGGGTTTTACTGTAAAACATTTTAAAGTGATTTAATATATATAATCTCACCATCCAATGTAAATCGGTGGTAAACAGAAGTACACATTCAGACAATATCTCAAATATATCTTCTTTTTTTGGGAAATCAAATATATTTAGTTATTTATTGAGTTGTTTTAGTCACCAATTAATGAAATATCCTAACATGGTCCATACATTTATATTTAGTATTGAATCTATGATTTGGATATTGTAATAATGAATAAATCTTCTAATATAGGAATAATTTTCCAATTAAGGTTAATCTTTAATGATGTAATCCGTAAAAAAAATGTTTCAAATACATATTTGATTAGAAATTTTCAAATCAGTAATGATATAACTTATATCAGTGCGTTGCATATGAACCACTAAATTTACATGTTTTGACTATATGTATGCACTTGTCAATGTTTCTCTATAATCAGTGGCTCACATGTAACGCATTTATGTAAGTTATATCAGTGCAAACTGATCAGGACCGCATATTTGATACATTATTACCTAATATTTAAATTCCTGTTTCTTTGTCTCTTCTCCTATATATAAAGTGATAAACCTCTGACCATATTCTCCACAACATAGCATTTTTTTATTAAAAAGAGAATTTAGCCTTTTTTTTTTTTTCTCGAAGCCATGATGCATGAGAAAAGCAAACAATCCTTCCTCAATGTAATGTGATCACATGACGATCGTTGTTTATGGCATTTCAAAAAAGAGTGACCCTTGGCCTATATATCTCCCTCTCGAGTTATGATATCGATTCATCTTCTTTGGGTTTGTCCAGAAGTGATCAGGAAGGAGGGAAAACTAAAAAGATTTTACAAATTACAATGGTTTTACGTTGGATGCGATGGTTGAATTCAAGTTCTACAGGCCAAATCGTTATCTTTTTACGTAGCTTTTTGTATTTAAATTTTGACTTTGAATTGTTTCTATTTGTTTTGTATTTCTGTAATATAAATATATAGTATACATGTAAATAGGATTATATTGTAATAGAATTAAGGGAAAATCGTATTTTAGTCCCTGTAGTTTACCTTAATTTAAGTTTAGTCCACGGTTTTTTGGTATTGTAATTTTCAGTCTATCATTATTCTAACAATATGGATTGCAGTCTCTACCGTCCAATTCTGTTAGTGTTCCGTCAAGTCAACGAGGGTCAACGAGAGTAAAAGGGTAAAATAACATCAGATGTTCTAGAATCTTATATAACCAAAAGGTATAATAGTAATTTACAACTTAATTTAAAAAAATACAAATAAATATTATTAAATTAAATAATTATTATTATTATCAAAAAATTAAAAAATAATCAAAACTAGTTAAATTTAAAATAAAAATAATTAAAACTAATTAAGTTTTCCAGAATTTCAGAATTTCAGCCCAAATCAAAAACCCCAAAAATCCCTAAATCAAAAACCCTCAAAATCCCTAAATCAAAAACCTCGAAAATCAAATCCCCAAATCAAAATCCCAAAATCAAAAACCCTCAAAATCCCTAATTCAAAAAACCCAAACTCCCCAAATCTGCACCACCAAATCAAAATCCATGTTGTATACGGGTGAGAGAGATGAAGGAGGCAGAACCCTCCATTCGTGTCGTCGTCGTCGCTGCACATCCACCGACGAAGTGCACCTGGTTCGAGTTCGAGTGCTTCGTCATCGTGCTTCTGGTTCGAGTACTGCCTCCCTTCACGTCACCGTCATCGTTGCACATCCACCGACGGAGTGCGCCTGGTTCGAGTTTGAGTGCTTCTGGTCCATCTCTTCTTCATCTGTCAAGTTTGTTATATATATATATATTGTAAAATGACGAATATCAGGAGGGTTTGTGTTTAAAGATTGTGGTGTTTGTTTTGTTGGATTTTGTTGTGGATGGAAAAGATGGAGAAATTCAAAGATGCTTGACGATGGTGCGTTTGTTTTTATTTTTTTTTATTTTTAAGTTTGAGATTTGTTATTTTGGGGGATGTGTTTGACGATGGTTAATGTGTTTGATGACGATTGTGGCGTTTGCGACGATGGTGGCAGGCAGCGGGAGGTTTGGGGATTTCGATTTTGTGGAGATGTTTGATTTTGGTCTCATTTGATTTTTGTGTGGTTTTTTTTTTTTGTTTGATTTTGGAGAATGATGATGATGATAATGGATGGTGATGGTGATGGTGGTGGAGGAGATGGATGAGTGATTTTGATACAATAAACAAATGACTTGGTGAAAAGAGAAATATGGGTTTTTGATAAAAGATGTAAGAACAAACTGAAGAAGATGAAGCCTTAATTTTTTATATAATTATTTTTATTTTGAAATAAATAAATCCCCACCATCCATTTAAGATTTGGATGGTGGAGATTTAAAATATTTTATTTTTGTATTATATAAATATCATAAAATTCTCTATAACATATTAATTTAATTTAATTGTTAAATTGATTTAAATTTTTAGTTTGATAGAATTTTTTTTCTCATTTTTTTTATATAATTTTTTTATTCTTTAAATAAATAAATGTTA